>JBBPKI010000057.1:0-55029 GCA_038089155.1 Nevesoporus exiguus
TAGCTGAAAATGGGCCAATCCCGAGGCTTGCACGCGCTCGTGACGCCAAAACTATGGTAACCAGTGTCGCTGAGAAGCTGGTACGAGAGAAGGCAAACGCGCTCCTGCAAGGAAAGGGAAATACGGACATCCTTTCGTTGCTCGGTGTGTGGCCTCATGCTGTGAGTTACTAGTAAGACTTCACTGAGTATCCCAGTCAAAGCCAACATGGATGCAAGCGCAAAGATAAAGCTATCCGACGAAGAGTTGTTCGCACAGATGCGGTAAGTTGTCTCGATTAGCTTCTTTCTCTTGTCATCCTAGGTCATGAATACGTCACATGTAGTACTCTCCTCATCGCAGGCCACGAGACTACCGCAACTACTCTGTCCTGGATGTTACTGGAGCTTGCGCGTCACCCAAAAGTTCAGTCCAGCCTACGAGACGAAATAAAGAAGACAGAGGCAACTGTCTACGCTCGCGGGGATTCACAGCTTAGCGTTCAAGATCTGGAAGCTATGCCTTACTTGAATGCTGTGATCAAGGTGCGTGTGTCCCATTGCTGTGCGCTGTCTTGATTTAGCTTATTTTTTGCAGGAAGGGTTACGATTCCACCCAGCGGTACCCCAATCCTTCCGACTTGCCCTTGGGGACGAAATTCTCCCGCTTTCTAACCCAATTCTCACCAAATCTGGAGATATGGTCAACGAGATACTGGTTCCTAAGGGCACCGAGATTGCGATATCTATATGCGCGTACAACCGGTCCGTTGTCCCCCTACAAACGCATTTCAGATAGATAACTGGTTGTGGAATCTCAGTGACAAAGACCTCTGGGGAGAGGATGCGCACGAGTTCAAACCAGAGCGCTGGTTGGACGGAGTGAGCGGCAAGAAATTGCCGGGCGTCGGTGTATATTCACATCTGTGCGTCTCTTTTCCTGTGTTCCGCAGTTACATATTTCACTGACCTGTCTTCAACCCAGAATGACCTTCTTCACTGGTGCCCGGGCGTGCCTTGGATGGCGCTTTGCGTGCGATTTGCTCTTCTTTTCATCGGGAGTATAGCTGATCGCAAGGTATAGCCTCATCGAGATCCAAGCATTCCTTGCAACGTTGGTGGGCAAGTTCGAGTTCGCAATGACAGACAAGGCAGAGCGCATTTTGCGACAGCCGATGATAGTCATGGCCCCAATGGTCGACGGCGAACTTGAGCGTGGTGTCCAAATGCCATTAGCTGTATCTCTGGCCCCACAAGACCCCGAAATTTGAGCGATGATTAGCCAATGTCTAATTGACAACGGCCGACACGAACTGGCCATTTTGTGTTCTGCTTTCGGCGTATACTTGTAGCACTGGATGCTATGGCTGACCGTCTCGTTTTCTTTCAAATTTGTATAGTATTACTTAACCCAAATCTGAAGGTTTGTGGGAGAGACCCTTTCAACGGGTGAGATCACCGGACGATGAAAGTTTGACTGGCGAATTCATATGGACCCCAGAGCTTTTAAAGGGTGACTGCGGTGGCGCGCTATAAGCCTCGACAAGAATGGACCGATTACAGAATGGCTGGTCAGCTTGCGCATTCTTCTTTGACTAAGTTGTGGGTCCCGCCAACACGGAATTATACGTTTTTCGGTGAACCCTGTTTTGCACGATGATGAAGTGCCAGGTTCAAGAAGCTATATGTACACCCACCCATGCTGATTAAAAGTCCGACATCCCGAAAACAGAAACGTTGCAAGCCTATTTGGTTCGAAAGGTCCAAGAAAAAGGAGTGGCGGATCAGATTCGTGCCGTCATGGGAACCACAAGGCAGCTGGACCCTACGCCAGTCTTGCTCACCCATTGATTTGCAGCAACAAAGGTATCCCTTCTAATGGAAGTGGTTCATGTCGTCCTGCCGAGCCAGCCGATCACACTTCAATTTTCGTCTCCGATAATGGTTTGACTCCAGGAGCGACTCACCGTAAGCAGACTCTTACAGTACTTACGTCTAGATACGATCTGAGACCATACGAAGCGACATGAGGCGGCGTTGACATAGTCAGCTTGATGCAAGCTGGCTGGGACCGTTCATAAGGGCACCCTCTCCAAGGCGCTTCTCCGCTTTCCCCCTTCCATGGTCTTCTCATCGACGGCGTTAGGGCTCACCGCCCTCGTTTTTGCTTATGTGGTCCTCAAGCGTTTAACTCGACCGTCCTTATCTATGATTCGAAGGCCCAAGTCGCCATCGTTCATCGTCGGTAGGGATCGTTTTCGGCACCTGCCTGCTAGCACTTGCTCACCGCGTTTAGGCAACTTGCTCGAGCTATTCCAACGTCCTGTCGGTGAAGCAGACTTTGCATGGCAGAGTCGGTACGGAAACATCGTTCGGTTCAAGAGTGTCTTCGGAGTAGGTCTTCCTTTGTTCGCGTACCATCGTTGACCACAGCTCGACAACCCTCAGGAAGATCGGCTCATGGTCACAGACCCGAAGGCACTGCAGAAGATGTTGAACGCACCGACGTACACCTATACGAAGTTGCACAACTATCGTGTCATTGCACGAACGATACACGGCAGTGGACTTCTCTGGGCTGACGGTACTAAATTTTTCCACAATGGTTCATCATTTGAGATAACCGCGTGATAGGCGAGGATCACAAACGCCAAAGGAGTATAATGCTTCCCGGATTCGGGGTCAAAGAATGCCAGACGTTCTTGCCGATATTCAGGGACTGCGCAGAAGCCATAAGCATGAGATGGTTGGAGACCATTGGTAGTGAGAACGGAAACCGCGTTGTCATCAACGTTCTAACTTGGATCTCGCGTGGAGCTTTAGATGCAATTGGTCACGGTATGATCTGTTCTCATTTACTACCAAGTATGACCTAAAACTTCACACTATCCCACCCACAGCTGCTTTTGATGTCCAGTTCGGCGCTATCCAAGACGACCTGCATCCTCTTGCGAATAAGTACAAAAACTTTCTGTCAGTGTTGACCATCAACTGGTCGGAGTTATTATGTAACCTTATCGCAGTGGTGACATATTCGGTTTGCCACCGGCAAAACAGATCTTTATACAAGCGGCCTCGAAATATTTCCCAATGTGGATGCTACAAATAATGGCTGATAACGGTTCAGGCTCCCGGCTGGCCCGCATACGCGATCTGAAAGTTACAGTCACTAGTCTGGCAAAGGAGCTGGTATGTGAGAAGGCGGGCGCGCTTTTACAAGGAAAGGGCAATACGGATATTTTCACCTTACTCAGTGAGTCCTCATACTCGCGCCATTCATTACTGGGCATGTTGACTATCTGGTAGTTAAGGCCAACATGGATGCAAGTGCAAAGAAAAAGTTGTCCGACGAAGAGTTGTTGTCGCAGATGCGGTAAGTATTGTTGATGGTACTCCAACTTCTTTCCTGGTTTGAGCCATGACTACATTGCGTAGTACGCTATTGATGGCAGGCCATGAAACTACCTCGGCTGCCATTGCCTTCATCTTGCTGGAGCTCGCGCGAAACCCCAATGTTCAGTCCAAATTACGGGATGAGATAAGGAAGGCGGAGGCTGCTGTGCATGCGCGCGGAGATTCCCAGCCCACGTTCACTGACTTGGAGACTATGCCCTATTTGAATGCAGTGATCAAGGTAGTCGTGACTAGTATTTTTCGGTTTGCGCCGCCTTAATCCCCTACACAGGAAGGCTTGCGGTTTCACCCTGCAGCGCCGCATATCCTGCGAATAGCTAGTCAAGATGACGTCCTTCCTCTCTCCAAGCCAATTCTGACGGAATCCGGTGATACGATCAGCGAAGTGCTTGTTCCCAAGGGCACTGAGATCGTAATATCTATCGCCGCATACAATCGGTGGGTTCTGACATGCATAACCTTTTCGGTGGTTGGTTTGACGCGTCATCACAGCAATAAAGACGTCTGGGGGGAGGATGCCCATTTGTTCAGACCGGAACGATGGTTAGATGGCGCGATGAACGACAGGAAATTGTCTGGCATCGGTGTATATTCAAACTTGTATGTTCCATTGCTACCGCGATGCAAAGCACGAGCACTCACTTGTTACAACAGAATGACCTTCTTCAGTGGTACTCGGGCGTGTCTAGGATGGCGCTTCGCGTACGGTGACCCCTGTTGATTCCTGGCGAGGAGCATCACTGATTTCGAGATATAGTCTCATTGAGATACAAGCCTTCTTGTCGACACTGGTCGGTCAATTCGAGTTCGCGATGACAGACGAGGCCGAACGGATTGTGCGGCAGCCGATGTCAGTCATGGCTCCAATGGTCGACGGCGAATTTGACCGAGGTGTACAACTACCTTTAGCGGTGTCGCTGGCTCCGCAGGACGGTGAGATCTGATGCGTGATGGACGACCGCGTTGTATGCTGCTGATGTGGATGCGATGTTGTAACACCCCTACGTCGCGGGTTGACGATTCTGTTTCTGTTGTTGCAACGCGTGTACAGTAGTAATCTAAATCTGCAGGCCTGTGGTACACACGTGCTGGCTCGATGTTAGCCTCCACGGACTGGTATCGCAGCGAAGGGCGCAACACGCTCGGTGCAGTGCTCCGTCGATTGCTCCTGATCCTCAGCGCAGAAATGTGATGTGGACGAGTAATTAGCCGGGCAATGTAACGATTCTACAGCGTCAGTGGTGCGGCGGTAGACCGCTGACCCGTGCGCCGACTTGTTCAAATGCACAGGGATAGTTTACGTGAGTATACTGGTAATTCAGACAATAAGTATTATTCCAGCGTGTCATCGGCTGGCAACGGGGGCTGACTCTCAGACGCCATCTAGGGTCACTGGGTTTCTAAGACTACTATCATCAAATACCAAATGCACACACATCCTCAAATGAACAATCGCTTCCCTAGCATGCAATTCTATCTATTTCTATCCAGAGACACCTACGGCATCTAGAGTAGACTGGATTTCAATATAGAAAACCTTTAGAATAGCAGAAAATGCGTTGTGGAAAGCACAGGACGCAGAAATAGAAAGACCCAATTTCTAGGCATTCTGAGCCAGATCTGAAACCGATCTAGTATATGAAATGTAATGCTTTGCTCCAGGCAAGTCACATGGGTCTATCCGTATGTTTGGGAGGTGTCAGAGTGTTGGTATATGATTATGGTGTGATGCTATTCAACAACGACTGACAAAACCTCAGATAGGGGCGTCACGGCCGCAAGGATTCATGCTCCGCTTCGGCCGCGTTCGTGCACTAGGCTGTCAACAGTTAAACTTTGAAGCGGAGTATGTCGGATCCATAGCGCGGCTTCCATGCCGTGCGTGTATTCACTCCATGCTAGCAACTTCAAAACATCGTTCTTTGTTTCTGTGATTATATAAGCTAATAGAGGAGGATTTAGGCTAGATTCTCCGGTAGATACGAGGAAATAAAAATATGTAGTCGTGTCGCTATTCAAGAAATGGCTGAAATCGTGCATTTTGGGTTCATTGATAGTACGGCCTGTCGACGGAAGTGATTGAAGAACCGTTCGGTAAGGGCCGTCATCACTGTGATTAGTTGAAAGAATGGTAAGGAAACGGATTCACCATGCTGGCCACTCCGATCACACTGTGATACTATTTGACATATTGGTCCGTGCTACTGCGGGCACTCGGAATAGTAGAGAAACAAGGGGCGGCTCGTGGGAAGGCAAAAAAAAGTTGCTTTCATACAGGCGTTCGGATACAGTTGTAACTATACAGTGTCGGGAGAGAAAGGGCATTGGTCGGATTAGACCTTGTCTATGACATCTCATCAGTTACAAACGCTCTACAGGGCCAGAGACACAGCCAATGGCACTTGAACACCGCGGTCGAGTTCGCCGTCGACCATCGGCACCGTGAGTAACACCGTTTGGGGTGTAATCCGTTCGGCCTTGTCCGTCATCGCGAACTCGAACTTGGCTACCAATGTCGATAGAACCGCCTGAATCTCAATGAGACTGTGGTTCTCAATCAATGATACACCGGGAAACAAAAGATGGAACCGTACGCAAAGCGCCATCCAATGCACGACCGTGTGCCACCCAAAAATGACAATCTCTCAGGATGGTAAGCCTCGTTTTAGGACGCAATACAATGTGGCGCACAAGTTCGAGTATACACCAACGCTGGGCAGCTGCTTGCCGTCCATCGTGCCGTCCAACCACCGATCAGGCTTGAACTCGTGTGCATCCTCTCCCCAGATGTCTTTGTTACTGCAGCGCCATCTCTAGTCACCACCAAAATCGTTACTTTGTATCGGCAGAACTGACCGATTGTATGCGACCATAGATATCACGATCTCCGTGCCTCTTGGAATAAGTATTTCGTCGATCGTATCACCAGATTGTGTGCGTATTGGCTTTGAAAGTGCAAGGATATCGTCTTGGCCGGCCATTCGCAACGTGTGCGGTTCTGCAGGATAGAGCCGTAATCCTTCCTGTGGAGGGAGTTAATGTGGCGCGTACAAAGTGGATGTTAGTTACTTTGATCACTGCATTCATGTGTGGCATATTATCCAAATCTGCAACTGTGAGCTGTGAATTGCCGCGGGCACGAACAGCCGCTTCCGTCCTTCTTATCTCATCCCGTAGCTTGGACTGAATATTAGGGTACCGCGCAAGTTCCAGTAATATCCAGGATAGAGTAGTCGCTGTAGTCTCGTGACCTGCAAATAGAAGCGTACTGTATATGATGCATTTAGATGGGGGTGATAGTCACCGACGAAAACCCACCGCATCTGTGCTAATAGCTCTTCGTCGGACAATCTTTGTTTTGCATTCGCATCCATGTTGGCCTTGACTGCAAAAAAGTCGGGAAGACTGATCTATAACGCACAGCATAACGGTAACATACTGAGGAGACTGAGGACGTCCCGATTACCCTTTCCTTCCAAAAGTTCGTTCGCCTTCTCCCGTACTAGCTCTCTTACGATACGGGTGGTTGTGGCTTTCATATCGCGCGCACGTGCAAGTCGGGGCCCCGATCCGTTGTCGGCCATGTACTGGAGTATCATCGTCGGGATATACTTCGAGGCTGCTTGGATAAAAATTTGGGCTGCAGAAGGCAGGCCGAAAATATCCTTGCTGGAAGGAAATTGGATAAAAACCATGGCGGGAAACCAAGAAAAACTAACAAATAGTTTTCATACTTCTTTGCGAGTGGGTGCAGATCATCTTGGACGGAACCAAATTCGACATCGAATGCGGCTGTTGAAATGGTGCGCCACCCAATGTTATCAGGAAAAACGAGAAACAGCCATACCACGACCGATCATATCTAATGCTCCGCGCGACAGCCAGTCTACAACATTGATGACAACGTGCTGACTTTCAGTGCTCCCAATGACTTCCGACCATTTCGTGCTTATGGCTTCAGCGCAATCTTTGAAGATCGGCAAGAAGGCCCTAGACTCCTTCGGGCCAAACCCAGGAAGTAATATGCTTTTTTGTCGTCTGTGATCCTCGCCTGTGGTGCGGTTACTTCCAACAATAATTGAAGAGGGTGAGAGCTACCATCAGCCCAGAGAATTCCATTTCCGTTTAACATCCGCGAAAGGACACGCAAGTTTGGTAGTTTTGGATAGTTATACGTGTTCAATATCTTCTGCAGAGCCTTTGGGTCTGTAACGAGAAGTCGATCTTCCTGGATAGCTGATGATGGCACGAAACGAAAAGTAGGAGCACATGGACTTACACCAAAAACACTCTTGAACCGGACAACGTTGCCATACTGACTCTGCCATGCAAAGTCTGCTTCACCAACTGGACGTTGGAATAACTCGAGCAAATTGCCTAAGAGGTGGCCAGGAAGTAATTAACGGCCTGTAATAGGGGAGAGACTTACCGACGATGAACGAAGGCGACTTGGGACCTCGGACCATAGACAAAGATGGGCGAGTGGAGTGCTTCAGGAATACATAAGCTAAAATCAGAGCGGCTAGTCCTGCGGTTGCAGAGAAAGACGTCATACCAGAGAGAAACGGTTGCAGCGGCCAACATCTTGCAAGGGCGCCGTTATAAGGGGCTTATCACAGCAGAGGCGTGCCTGTAGCATGTCACATGATATCTATGAAAACGCTTGGCTGGTTGTAGCGAACTGCGGGCGTAAATAATTTCTAATCAGGGCGGTGGTATCTGTGTCGTTTCTCTTCTTATCGTGACGAATCACAAATTTGGCCGAGTCGAGGTGAGGACATGGTAAGTACTCACGATTCGGATGGCCATGGATCGTGCTGAACTAGAGCTGTTCGATTTGGTATGCCGTTCATTTCAGCCCATTTAGAGATAGCTTAACCAGTGCAGAAGGTACGAATGAGGCAAGGATGGCTCGATGGCTTGCCTCATTAGTATATCTGGCTACGGCAATCCTGCTGGTTGATATACACATCAAAACTTACAACGTTCTGGCGACCGTCTTAACCTTGCCTGACGGCCTGAGCCCCAAGCTGTTCCAGGTTACCGACGGGTCCGTCAGCTAGACATCAGTGGTGCACAAGAATAGCGCTCGTGGCACACGTAACTTGACCGTCGGTGTGAAGTGACAAGAAATCTGGAAAATGGCCTGGAACCCGCTCGGGAGTAAGTGGGGTATGCGGCACTGTTCTGGCGGATATTAAACCTCCCCTATCACCAGACGCATCGTGTGCTGCAAGACCTGGAGCCTACGACTTCGGTTGGAGTGCCTGCTCCCATGGCTCTATCATGCCCGGTTGTTCACTGTCTCGTGCCCCTGGCGTTGAACCATTAAGGTGTTATGGAAGGCTGAACAACCATGTCGCATCAGATCGGTGGTCGGAGGTTTGACTGCTTTTAGAAGTGATGTATGATGGCCGATTGCCAAGGCCGTTCGCGGTCAGTGTATAGCCGTCCATCGATCGTGCCATGCAAGAGACAGGTGTGTGTATCAAAATACGGAACAAGCATAGATGATACAAAGAAATCCCCGACTCTCACGTATTGGAGGGCGTGCCAGAGAACTAGACAATCATGAGTAGCTAAATATTTGAACTCAGATCAACGATCTGATGCCGCGATCAGCACTGCTGTCTAACTTTTGCGTAATGTATTCGTTTACAAAAGTAAGATGGCCACGCCAGTACTATCGTCATACCGGTTCGCCGCCACCCTCTTGTCACCTGGATGGGTGGCCAATTCGTCACGGTAAGCGCCCGAGCAAAAAAGATAGGATCAATCTTGGTCTAGGTTCTGAATGTAGTCGGAGTTAGAAATCTAAGTTGAATTTTTGTTTGAAATACAGCCAAAAAGCAGTTCCAAGGCGCTGAGCAAATTTTTAACCCTCTCACTTCAAGTTTCGAGTCTGACGCGGGAGGAAGCGTGCTTTGGGATGCATTGGAACGCGACCAAGGGATATAGACTTGCAACAGCGGCGGACAATGGCGGGGAATCTGGCGAAGCTTTCAAAGTCAGACGAAGTGGTAACAAAATATAACTTATTAAATGTAATGGCCTCTATCGACTTCAAAGTAGTATACAATATGATATTCCACATTGATATTGTCGAGGGCTGGGGTGCAATGAGGGAAGAGGTTAGGGGGGGGAGGCGCCACACAGTGTATAATGTGACGGGATCAGCACCACACAAGTTCGTTGAGAGCACCTTACTTTAGTCTCTGCCAGAACAGCGCTGCCTCCCCGGACACTCCCTGAACACCGAAATCTGAGACGTCCTCGGAATGGTGTTCCAGCGACGGTGGGAAGTTGATCCGCGCCCGCGAGGGCTTACACGTGATCATCCACTGGGAGACCAATCGCGAGGAGATCGGGACGATGGCTCCCTCCTTGGCGTGAATCGTGTGACGGTCTTTCAATCGAACATCCGGCCATCTTCTGGAATTCGGAGATAGCACACAATTCAATTTACAATTGGCGGGTTCCACTGTCTCACGAATCACTTGAGTGCGCACGTTATTCTAATAGCCGGCACATCCCCCCATGCATTAGTTCAACTCGATCGATGGCTGAAGCACTGGATAACGATCAGCCCGCAACTTTTGAACATGTGTGCCGCTTCGTACCACGTTCTGACGCACTCTCGCCTACGTACGATCACAGCAGGCTAACTTTCTACGGCGATATTCGAGCATGTATAGGATGGCGCTTGGCGCACAGTCCGCGTTTCGTCCCACAGCAGGGGGTATCACTCATGCGAATCAGTCTTACCTGGAGTTTGCAGTGGCCCACACGGACCAGTATATCGTACGGCATCGGTGTTAGTGCTGGCTCCGATGCGTGTTGTCTCGTTTGCTACTTACCACTCGGGGCCTTTATCAGCTAAGAAAAAGAGAAGAAACACTAGTCCGCGCAGTGACATAACGAAAGATCGCAGAACCCATAAAACAGAAAAACAAAGCAAATTTTCAGTAAAATAAGTAGTATCGAGTGAGTATCCTAATGAAGTGTAACCTTGCATTTCTAATGTATGAAATAACTTTTCGCACCCGTGACGGTCATGTAACACAAGGACCATGACGCAAAACAGCCGAGATGGGTAAGATTGGCACAGTTGTACTCGGAACAATAAAACTTCTTTGCTCTCACTCTGGTAATAGAACGCCATCCGTCTGCGATGTGGTACCAATCCCGTGATGGCGCCGACCAGCGCCAACATACCGCTAGCGCGTGGGCAGGACAGAGTGGTGGGTGGCATATTCATCCGAGAATAACGTTAGTGGACAAATGAGAAAAAAAGTAAAGTTGCAATACCTGGGGTCTCTCGGAGTCACGGTTTGCTGGTACCTTAAAGCGCTAAGTGGTAACGAGCAAGCTACGATTCGCTCCGATGGTCCACGGCGAACTTATACGGCTCCCATTGGCTATACCTCTTGTTCGCAGATTTCCCACCACATTAGTACCGGTCTTCATACATCATGAACGAAGCTACTTGATTGCTATCTGTGCTTTGCAAAGTCATTCATAAAGGTGCCCTTGCAAGGTCTTGGTCCCCGTAGCCGTTTCTTTCTGCCATGATATCTTCTGCACTGGCCGCGGGACTAGCGACCTTGACGGTAGTTTGTGCTCTGTTCAAGCGTTTCACCCGGCCATCCTTGTCCATGGTTCGAGGTCCCAAGTCACCTTCGTTCATCGTCGGTGGGTCTCTTCTTCTGTTCCAGGACCCCAATGACTTCCCGGTCACTGTGCAGGCAGTCTGCTTGAGCTGTACCAGCGTCCAGCTGGTGAGGCAGACATTGCATGGCAGAACCAGTATGGTGGCATTGTTCGATTCAAAAGTATCTTTGGAGTAAGTTCATTCATTCCTTATTTGTACTATCATCAACTATATTTCAACAACACTCAGGAGGATAGATTGATGGTCACAGACCCAAAAGCTCTACAGAAGATATTGAACACATCGGCGTACAGCTACCCAAAGCTACCGAACATTCGCGCGATTTCTCGGATGCTACATGGAAAGGGGATTAACTGGGCTGACGGTATTTCTAACTCCTATCGATTTTAGCTTAGAACGACCACATAATAGGCGAGGACCACAAACGACAGAGGGGTATAATGCTTCCGGGTTTTGGCCCGAACCAATGCAAAGCATTCCTGCCGATCTTCCAAGATTGCGCCGAGTCTATAAGTATGAGATGGTCGGAAATCCTCGCGAGTCATAATGGACGGCAGGTTGTCATCAACGTTCTAGACTGGCTCTCGCGGGGAGCATTAGATGTCATCGGTCGTGGTATGCTCTGTTCTTCGCTCCTGATAAGTTTGGGCTACATGCTGTCTGAACAGCCGTATATGATATCGAATTTGGTACGATCCAGGACGTATTACATCCCCTTGCCAAGAAGTACAGGAACTATTTGTGAGTTTGCCCTAGTTTTCCTTGACCCATCGCGTAATATGATGACAGTAACGACATTTTTGGTCTACCTTCTGCAACGCAAATTTTCGCTCAAGCGGCTTCAAAGTATATCCCAATGCGGATACTTCAATGGATGGCCGACAATGGATCAGGCCCTCGACTTGCGCGCGCGCGCGATATGAAAGCTACGACTACCCATGTTGTGAGAGAATTAGTAAGGGAGAAGGCAGACGCGCTCTTGCAAGGAAAGGGCAACCGGGATATCCTTACTCTCCTCAGTATGTCATTGTTGTGCTACTCGCTACAGACGAGACATGTCGACCCCTCATAGTCAAGGCCAACATGGACGCAACTGCGAAGAAAAGGTTGTCTGACGAAGAGTTATATGCGCTGCTGCGGTAGGCTTTCCTCTACGACTCTGAGATTGCGTGTCCTTATTCGTCATAATGTACATCATATATAGTACACTCCTATTTTCTGGCCACGAGACTATGGCAACTACTCTCTCTTGGACGCTGCTGGAACTTGCGCGAAACCCGAACGCCCAGTCCAAATTACGAGATGAAATAAAAAAGACGAAGCCGACTGCGAATACTTGTGGCGATTCACACCTTGCAGCTACAGATTTGGAGGGTATGCTGTACTTAAATGCTGTGATCAAGGTAATTAGGGTCTCCTTCGATGCGCCATCTTGACCCCCTCCCTTCCCTCTCAGGAAGTCTTGCGGCTCCATCCAGCAGAAACTAACACGCTGCGAGTGGCTGGTCAAGATGACATCCTTCCACTTTCCAAGCCAATTGTCACGGAATCTGGCGATACAATCAATGAAGTGGTTGTTCCCAGGGGCACTGAGATTGTGATATCTATTGCCGCGTACAATCAGTGGGTGATATGGACATAATTTAGACATTGACTAGACGTGGTATTGCAGGGACAAAGACATCTGGGGAGAGGACGCGCATGAGTTCAAACCTGATCGGTGGTTGCGTGGCGCGATGAATGATAGGAAAATGCCCGGTATTGGTGTACACTCAAATTTGTGAGCCACATCCCATCGCGTCCTGAAGTAGAGCTTACCACCCCTACAGGCTGACCTTCTTGAGTGGCACTCGGTCATGCATAGGATGGCGCTTTGCGTACGACTCCTCTTGTTTTGTGATATGGAATATTGCTGATGGGAAACATAGTCTCGTCGGACTTCAGGCATTCCTGTCGATATTGGTGGGCAAGTTCGAGTTCGTGATGACAGACAAAGCCGAACGGATTATACCCCAAACGGTGTTACTCACGGTGCCGATGGTTGACGGCGAGCTTGAGTGTGGTGTTCAAATGCCATTAGCTGTGTCTCTGGCCCCAGATGACTGCAATACTTGATCGTAATCGATGTGAAAGAGGCTATGGACAACGTCTATTCTACTAATGTTCCTTTTTTTCCCGGGGTAGCATAGTTAGTTGTATCGAGAATTTGTATTTTCTTGCCCCTTCACAAGTTGCTTCTTGTTTCCTTACCGTTTCAAGTGTCTGCTGTGGGGCCCATCATCATGTGTCTGTGGGAGAACAGCCCGCTCTTACGTTACTACTTATTGTGTTTCCTTTTATGGACTCCGCGCGGTATCGCGTCACGCACCGCACTCCCGTTCGTCTTTCTTCCAGTCTCGTGCCTACTTGGCTGGAGTTCTTAGACTCTTTATACTAGGTCGGCACATTTAACAGCGTCCACATTCGAGAAAATATGACGATTGCCTTTGGTCTGTTTATTGTCGTCGTCCATGTGCTGACGATGATTCCTGCTTGGCAATCTTCGATCACGTTTCTTGAAGCATTATTGAAGACGTCCCCTGAGAGCCCAGAGAACGTGGATAAGGTCGGAGGACTAGCGAAGTTTTCCCATTTGATCCTAACCCACACTCTCTAAGAACATTCGTGGCGTGATCGCAAGTGAGACGATACCTTGGCTATGAGACTCTGACTAGCTCAGAACTCTGAAATTCGCCCTGTAATGCACTTCGTGCACCATATGGGTGAGAAGTGGTCGCACATCGCTTGAAAAACGACCTACCCATGTCCCTGGTGCATGTACATGCTGAGACTCTCCCCTTCGATCCTTACCCTTGTCCATGACGCCACTTTGCGTATTGAGCGCTTGAGCCAGAGAAAGCTATGGCTTGCGTGACGCTTACCATATGATGGTAATCTTGAATGCCAAAATGCGAATGCGTTGATCAAATGTGGTTTCAAGATAACGAAGAGTCTCTTGGTGCTTTTGATGAGGCATCCCGGACCGTCGCAAAATTCCTATCATTTGCAGTATGCATTCCAGCCCTAGTCGTGCGTTCCTTCATGGTACATACTCTTTGAAGAAGTATGGAGGCCAAAGAACGATGCATCGATGCCGTGTTAGCCCCATCTTCAAGATGCCAGGCTTCGGCGCAAGTCTATACCGGGTGGGCCGGGTACCACGTTTGAACTCCTTATTTGAAGGTTTTTGGTTTTTAGCGAACGCTCTTTCTGCGCTATTACCGGAAGCGTTTGATGTGCTCATCAAGTCCGCACCCAAGAACGAACCGCGGGTCTTGGTTGTCATTTTCCACCAAGATAATCAAAGAGACGTGGGCCTCGCGACAGATTGTGCCTGAATCGAGTCTGCCATGGCTATGGCTATGGCACTAAATGAGTCCATTGTCATCGGCGGCGTCATCATAGGAAGGAGCAAGGGAGGCGAAAACGCTACCTGTACGACCGGAGATCTCGTCGAGGCACAGCCGAATCTGCACCAAACCGCTTCCCGTTCTTTCACCGGTCCGCTGATTTGCGTGCATCGCAGATTCGCGGTCGACGGACCTGCCCACCTAAAGTCCGAGCCGACTGTAGCCATGTGAACCTGCTGTCTGTAACACTGAAGAGGAACAGCGCGTTTCGGCAAACTGGACCATTCTCGCTGCTTCAAAGTGGACACTTGCAAGCTTGGTTCCTTAAACCCACCTCCAAAACTCGAATGCCCGTGGCGTTGTGTTCACGCGTTTTGACGTTTATTCAACCGCACGCAGATTCACTGGCCGACGGGGCTTATGTGAGCAATATTGAGGAGTTGACGGTGGGCGGGCGGGCTTTGGGGTCGCCATCATCGGCGGATTTATCGCACGCACGCCATCCGAGCCTGGTGCATGGTGGTGAGTGTGGAAATGGCATGAAACCCCCCGTCGAACCGACACCTAAACTCCGAGGGACGCATTGAAGCGATGTGAGATTCCGCTCGGGGCCGGTGTCGATCTCACCCCCGACATGCGTATATGTAACAGACTGTCACATAGAGCCGGAGCCCCGAGGCGATGGCTGAGCGCTGAGCTTGTGACTGTCTGTCTCTCATTTGCGCCCGGTCATTGATGCAGGGCCACATGAGCCCGAGTCGATCGGTCGGTCGTCAGGTACGAATTTGCTTTCCTAGCACAACCATTAGTCTTCTGTGTTCTCACACTTACAGTCCCCGGCTTGAGAGCGTCGATGAATACGTCCCCAACGTTGGACATCGTACACGAGATCAGGGAGAGCGGGTGAGGACAAGCGTACTTTGAGATGAACCAGGCTCTGCGGCTCGACGGGATTTTAGGATCAACGGTGGCAAGATTCTCCTGTCGAGGTCTAGCGGGTCAGACCATCTCCTAGCAAGTCTGTATCGAAGCAGGGTGGAGCACGAGTTAGTCAGACCACGATCGCACACTCCAAGGAGCATCGAATTCACACTAAGTAAAGTGCCTTTTAGAGCGATGCTAAGTAGTGCATTGGCCGGGACTATCTATCCTTGTCCTGTATATCACACAGTAGAGCGAACGTAGAACGAATCGGAAAGCAGTATCAATTTCCCGTCAAGCTCAATCAGTTGAAATGTGCACCCACCCGCGTCGGCTTCTGCTCGAGTGCAGGCCATAAGTATCTGCTGTAGTCACTCTGAACCTCCCCTGCTTGGTTGTGGTAGCACGACCAGTTACGTCCGATTCCGGTGGAACGGCCGCGTCATTGCTGCCATAAGCAGATTCTGATGGTGTGTGTTAAGTAATCCTCCAATTGCAACGTGATGTTCTGAAGAACGTACCCCCCTCGAATTGAACGAATCGAAGCCGTCGTTCGTCGACAAAAAGCGCATCGTAAAGCTTGTCTGCATCCTCTGCATCCAGACCAGATAACCCTTTGTCTCGGTCACGAACGACGCCTTGTGGCCAATTGACGATCAAGTATCCTCTTTTTTGTAGGTCTACTTCAAGGGTGGACCACGGGAGCCTACCGTTGGACAATTTGAAACCGACGTCACCTGCATGCATCGTGGTTGACCGGTGGCACATGTAACCCACACTACAAACTCACTTACGAAGCATCTCGACGAGCTTTCGTCTTGCTTTATCGATCTTACGAATCTTTCTAGTGTCCGTATTGGACGCGAAACGAAAGACCGATGCCGAAGACTCGAGTAGAGAGGATTTTCCATGCCTGCGGTAGAGTGATGAAGGTTAGTGCTCGATTCGAATCCCTACAAGACGGCCAACATGGCCAACACTTTTGCCGGTTACAAGAGGATCCAGTTGATCCAGCAACCACAAGTCGGAGGAAGACATACTGACACAGAGTTCCAAGCGGTACCCGCTGCGCTTTTCAATCCACTCGATAGAGTGTCCGGCAGACTGACGGGTGAGCGCTGGGAAGGGATGAAATCGCGAGGGAAGCAAATCCCTTTTGAAGTTGCGAGATCAAACTGCAAGGAATGACATGGCAACTTTACGGAGGTAGCGAATTTGCGTACATACCAATTTACGTAGTCGTAGTTCAAATGTGCGCTGGCATTCCTCAAGGCCAAGAGGGGGATCCGGGAAAAAGCAGTGTAGGTCCACTTCGTCGGACGGGCCCGACGTTCCGGATGAGCTGTTTCCATTAGAAGCTGGGCCTCGTGTACGAGTGGTGACCTGTGGACCTGGTACTGTGGAGGATGTAAAAAGACGACCTGTGTATAGCTTTGGAGAATTGTAAGTGGGTGATTGAAACACCATCACTTGTGAATGCTCACTCCAAGATCAAGATCCGACACTCGATCAGCGCTAGGCATGGGAAAAGAGTAAAGTGGAGGTGGATGAAAAAGGAATGCCCGAGCACAGTGCACCGTGTTGCGCGGTGCGTCGAGATCAACAGCATGGTCTGCCTGTAAGAATGAAAAGAGCGATAAGGATAAATGCAGAGGCATCCCTGATGAGTGTCATTACCCGAATCCTGGCAGAATGCAACCAAGGCATCTGCCATAGGTATATCATTCCGTTTAGCGTTGCTGACGCTACAAAATGACCGAAGGGGGAGAAACGGACGACGGTTACTGCGTCGACATGCGTTAGACGTCCGATCGGATTGCCAGAAGCTGCATCCCAGAAGCGCACTGTCTCACCAGCGGACGCACTTGCGATGATCGACCCATCTTTGGAAAGGGAGAGGGAGCCTATTTCGCCAGTATGACTTATCCAAGGATATCCAATTTGTTCTCCTGTGTCAGAATTCCGGCAACGAATCGTTTTGTCGTGTGATGCAGAAAAAGCATGCTGTCATCGAGCGACCACAACGCACACCAGACCAAATCCTCGTGGCCCTTCAACGGACCAAGGATAAGTTCGCCCCTCCTGACATCGTAGACGCAGATGTCATTACCGGCCCCACATACAAGTTTGTCCCCGTCCGCAGAGAAGGACATGGTCCAAATAATATCCCCGACCTCGATAGAATGGCAGACCTGCATTCCGTCCATCATGGTGTAAGAGGATACGGTCCGATGGCCAAGTGCAACAAGTCGATCATCCGGCGAGATGGCAACCTTGGGGCAGTGCTCCGCGTGATTCCATTCCTTGACTAGCTGCTGCGATCCGACGTCCACCACTTGAACCTTTGTACTGAAACCGCTGCCGATGATTTTTGTACCGCCGCGGGTCACAGCGAGATCAGTTGCTCCGCGCGCGTGTTCCATCAACGTCCCTTCTTTCCCCCCCCCCTTCTAAATTCCAGATGCTCACAGTTCCATCACTGCAAGCGATGGCAACCCGACGTCCGTCAGGGAGATACGTGAGCCTCCGAATAACATCATTATGCGCCGGGATTACTAGATTTGGCTGAGGTCCACCATTCTCAGACCGTTGCGACAGTGCAACATTGGACATGATAGCGCCGCGGTAGGAGGTCGTAGGCTCCGTTTAGAGCGCAGGTACGTGGCGGAAAAAGAGGGAGGGTATCTGAAACATGTTACAAACTATCATACCTTATATTCCGAAAAACAAAGCTGAGGCGACTAGCACGCAGTAACGTACATTCTCCATAGCGCCCAACCCAAGCACGTCATGCCATCATGCGCAGGTACCTTTCAACCGGTCGTCTGGCAGGATGACCCTGTTGCCCGTGGCTCAGCTTATTCGACGATCGGCGTCGGAGGACTGGAGAGAGGTAAACACAAAAATGCATTGAATTGAATGTGTCCGGGCCAGGTGTTAAATTTGAACAAGCGGAGGTAGATGATCCGCGATGTTACTAGTGCGACATGAAAGAGGTGACGGAGAGAAGAGGTGACAGAAAGCACGGGGGATGGCGGTGGTATGCTTTTGCAAGTGACCATCGGCCATAAGCCT
Organism: Nevesoporus exiguus; assembly: GCA_038089155.1. Classification (NCBI taxonomy): domain Eukaryota; kingdom Fungi; phylum Basidiomycota; class Agaricomycetes; order Boletales; family Boletaceae; genus Nevesoporus; species Nevesoporus exiguus. The sequence continues at coordinate 18,450 of JBBPKI010000057.1, forward strand.
CAGACTCGTAGTCTCGAGCCAACACGCAGATAATACTGATTTAGTGGCTAATAGGATCTTAGTAGAAAACGTCAAGTCAATCAAACAACCCGTTGGACAAACGAAATCCATGCCGGCCTGAAGACGTGTCGCCGCCGCCGACCGCCAGTGGCCTGGCCTCGCCGTCGCACGCTCGCTAGAAGCCCTGCATATCATATCACGTAAATTAGCAAAGACGGCGTGCCTCTTGGGATCCTTCCATATAATACGCACCCTCAAGACCTCGCCAATCTCGAAGAATACCTGTGCGTATCCAGCCACTTTTGTGGGTCGCCCTGCAAGGAACATCATGCCAGGGATATCAACGACGCATCACAGGCTTGTTACGACAAGCATGAAACGAGACAAGAGACGGACCGAGCAGGGGCGAGAGGACACACCGGCATATTTGGTCCTCGGGGGACTTTAAAGTGCGCGCGTGTTTCAACAGGATCTATGGCAAGTTGTCTATTACAGAGACGGTGGTAAATTCGTCGTTAGGAAGTTGACATCGCTGACGGCGTTCCCATAAGCTACAAGCTTTCTCACGGTGTATGACGTCTTGCCATCCCGCATCTGTACATACTCAGCTGTGTTGACGCCCCACCGTACGGCTGTGATACACACCAGGTTTAGTGTGATCGTAGAAATGTATCGTTGCCAAGATACACCATGCATGGTACCCTGGAAGTCCTGAGGTGAACAAAAAGGGAAAGCACAGGGTAATGACACATTCAGTGAAGTGAGGTGGCCTCCGCCCCCAGCACCCTGATCATTTCGAGTTAACACTCAATGCGCCACTTCAATTAACGGGAGATACATTGCTTTCAACGATGCGATACCCTTAACCCACCACGGTACCTGCACTAAAAACGCCACTGCGTTCAGCCTGAGCACCGGATCGGGCATCATCTCCTCGCTGCAGCCGAATTCCGCATGCATCCGCCTACCTGCCTTCCGCAGTGGCAGCATCGGCGCCAACGAGGCCAGACATGTAAATGCGAATGTGCGCGACTGAAATTTGCAATTTCCATCGTTACAGGTGGTCCAGCCGACGAAAAAGAGGACAATGCAAAGTGGGCGAGAATAGTGCGGCATTCTGAGACGCGACCACCGAACGTGAGGGCCCGTTCGACTACGAAATCATGTGTTATTTTAGTAGAGGAGCCATCGTGGACGACGCAAATGCGATCGTGAACATCAGAACGGAAGAGGCTACCGCCCGCAAGGAAGTCTGCGAAAGAACACGATCGATAAAAAGTGTCTTCCGAGACACAGAGAGCCACAAAAATAACCTAGAGTAGCGCACGAGTTTGTAACCTTCCGAACGAAACGAGTGGACTGGGGGTACAATTGATGGCGCCACGAACCAAGGAATACCTTGGTCGCGACGACGGGCGTGAACCTGACCCAGAGGCAGAAAATTTTGAACAATGTTATAATGGGCAATCTGCAACTGGAACTGGGATATAAATTTGGGAGAGAGCTGAAAGGAAACATTGGGCGGGGAGGCGGGCTATATGCATCATGCAAATAACCCTCCTGGCTCTAGCATTATAATCGGCATCGTCTGTGGACTAAGTGAGATTTCGCTATTCAACAAGAGACCATACCACCAATCGGAGTATTCCCGTGTTTGCCCATGAAGTTGCTGCGAACTATGGAAGCGACGACGCTAATGGTCGGAACGGCTTTGTCACGAGTGTGATTGGGCACTATCGAGCCAGCTATAAACCTTTGAAATTGCCCATCGCACCGAGCGAGTATCTGTGGGAGACCCAGGTCAACGCCCTGATCATACCGCGGAGTTCCTCATGCCCATCTTGTGCGCTTCCAGTCGGTCGACTATTATCACTGATGTTGTGCGAGTTGAACCTCAAGAGCTTGGATTTCGGTAAATTGATTGAAATTCGGGTTAGACATCGATGGGTATCCTGGCCTCTGATATTTTCTATTCCCACTGAGCTAAAGGCCAGTAGTCATGTGGGTGCAAAGGTTGAGGGTAGTATAAATAAATGTAAACATTCCTCAACTTCGAATTCACTCTTGTGATACCCTTGAACCCGCTGGCAAATGGCAGAATTTGTTGTTGAAGAGCCGACTTAACTGACGACCGCGGGTTAACGCTGCGCGCGGGGATGAGATCACGTTGCAGTCCAGTCGGTTGACGAGCAAGTAGAGCAATGCCTATGCCCTTCCCAGCAGGTTGACGTGCGCCATGCTTATGACCCTTGCTGCCACAAGATTCTTCCTCCTCGTTTATCTTGTATTGCGGTCATTCGAAATGCTTCATCACGTCACTCTGAGCATGATTGACACTCGTTAGGCAGACGCGACACTTTTGCATCTGCAAACACGGAGCTTGGCAGGTACCCAGTCAACGCTAGGTAGTGGCATGAGATTCACGAATTTACGAAGCCCCACCCAATCTGTAAGTTGCAAGCTGACTCATCGATGACTCGGAGATGATGAAGTGACACATGTTCATATGACAGGAACCGACGAGAAGTGAACATGACGGTATACAGTAAGTAGGCATCGACCAGGCCCAGAAAGCTGAGCCAGATACCGGAGTCATTCGCACTGATGGCAGTGTCTGTTAGTTGTTTGTCTGCCGCATATCCTATGATCTCTCCTGCGGCAATAGAGGCGGCAAAATGGTACACATGTTCGGGCCGAATGAATCCAGAGCACCTCCTGTCCTGTGATCGTAAAATGGCCGGAAACCATTGAGAAGAACGGTGTCAGTTAGGGTATTTTCAGCAACGATGTGTACTAACTTGCGGGAGCTTTGAACGCACTTGGTCACGATATGCTTCTCCTGTCACGCACCGTCTGGACACCCGCATTCACTGGCAATGTCCAATTCGGTACTCAACAAGGCACTTTGCGTCCGCTCACAATGAAAGGATTTGTCCGACTTGGTCTTCCCTATTCCACTTGTGCCAATGTGCAACCTCGCCTCAATGATATTTTTGATCTACCCCCGAAAAATATAATTTTGTATACACCGCCTTAAAATATATCCCGACCGGGATTACCGCAAATGCATCGAGTCCGAGACGTGCGCACATGATGCAAGAATTCGGTTTACGGGTCCCGCAATGGGATCAGTGCGTTAGTGCGGATGTGCAAGGGCAATCTGGACCGTATGTCACCATTGTTCGTTCACAACTCGCGATCATGTTGACAATCCTGCGTGTTTCTCACAAGAGATTACGAATAGGTCAAGACACTACTGCAGGTCATGAAACTACGGTAACTGCTCTTTCCTGCGTCCTGCCTGGCCTACCATGTCATCATCTAATTTTGTCCAGGCTACGAGACGGACAAAGAAGACCGAAGCCACCATCCAGGAACGCGCTTATCCACAGCTTACAGTTACCGATTTGGAAGATATGCGTCACTGGAATGCAGTAACCAAGGTGATTACGATCAGGGTCTGCCTGAAATGCGCCATCTTAATTCCATCCACAGAAAGCATGCACTCGCGGTATTCGATCCCCTGCGAGTAGCCAGTCAAGAGAACAGCCTTCCATTCTTCAACCCGACTCTCACGGGATCCGGAGATATATCAGCGCTGAAGTAGTTGTGCCCAGGTAGCACCGAAATTGTGACGTTCATCGCCGCGACAATTAGTGGCTTCTACTGCCACCTAAATCATTCCGGGCGGGTCATTTAGCGTGCTATTGCAGCAGTAAAGGCCTCTGTGTAAGCTATGTACATAGGTTTTGAGTCAATTTCAAGCTTCAACTTCCGACCCAATCGGCGACCGAAAAGCGCAGTGGACTATGAGCTTGCAACCAACCTCGGCGTGTACTCGAACAGTTACTTCTTGACGCTGCTCCTACCGCGTTCCGACTTACGCTCGTCACATATTGCCTCTGTATCACACCATGGTCTAGTGCTACTCGGTTATGCGTAGGATGGTACTTCACATACAGTTCCCTCCTCCATTTCACAGCAAGGAGTATCACTGATGTAAATCAGTCTCATGAAGATCAAGTGTTCCTGTCGGCACTAGTTACAAGCCTGAGTTGCTATGGCCGACATGACCGAGCAGATTATACGGCAATCGGTGTTAGCCATGGCCCCGATGGTCTAGGGCAAAGTTGACCGCGGTATCCGACTACCACTGGCCATACTTTTTGCCTCGCAGGACGGGGGAAGTCGATGACCGATCATATGACATATTATTCTTGATGCACGATTGGCCCGGGACATGCTTGCGAAACACGATGTGCTTAGTTAAACGTTGGGTTTCTACTCCCAGAGTCATAGTAATCTAAGCTCGAGGAGCGGTCGTATGTAGCCAAGGTGGGCCATGTCCCGCCGGCTCGACACCCGAGCCATGCGTTGCCAAGCATGTAATTTTGTGCTCCCCTTGAAGGTCTCCAAATTAGGCAATATCTAATTTAAAGCTCTTTGTCACAATGAGCACTGGCACACAATGTGGCCGTACTCGGTCCGCGCTGCAGTGCTACTCGTGTTTCGCCTTCCCCATCCACCATATTCGGCTACAAGCATTTTGCCGACGGATCTGTCAACGACAGAGAACAGGAGGAGGCAGCACCGCTGAATCACGATGCACGCTACAACTCTTTACACAACTGCCGGTGCGCCAAGCTGCCGCGTTAATCCTTGCAAGCTGTGTCGTAAGGAACTTGTTGCCCCGCTTCATTGATCTTGTCAATCTAGGTATTGCACGGCATTCCCGCGTGCAGCCACCTCCATAGACAACTCATCGCTCGGTCGGGCGATGAGAGCAGAGCGGCGAATAGACTGTTCTAAGAAAAGCACGGCGCTCGGGGCGAGCTTGACCGCGGAATCATGTGGAGTAGCCAAGGCGGTGAGTAAGCAACAAAGGGGGCGCACTTGAGATTCTTCACCGAGAAAATAAGGAACAACGGGACGCGAACACGATACACCACCAGGCACCATCGCTGTGGCCCTGACTACTAAGCGTTCGCGCCCGCAGATTCGCCACCACATTTTCATCGGCTTTCGATGAGTGAGGCTACTGCCTATGCTGTGCCAGGGTGTCCATAAAGGCACCCTCCGCAAGGCTTGTTCGTTAGCATTTCTCTCTACCATTTCTCTCTACCATTTCTCTCTACCATGACGCCTTCTTCTGCATTCGCTGGCCTAGTCACCCTGATTCTCGGTTATGCATTATTCAAACGCCTCCTTCGCCCATCATTAGGCATGATACGCGGTCCTAAGTCGCCGTCGTTCATCGTGGGTAAGGTCCTTTCCTTGTTCCTGCTGCCAAGTACTTCCTGATCACTGTCAGGCAACCTACTCGAGTTATACCAACGTCCAGCTGGTGAAGCAGATCTTGCATGGCAGAACCAGTACGGCAACATCGTTCGATTCAAGAGTGTCTTAGGAGTAGGTCCATTCTCCATATCCTTACAGTCATTAATTACATTTCAATAAACCTCAGGAAGATCGACTTTTGGTCACAGACCCGAAAGCCCTGCAAAAGATATTAAACACGTCGGCTTACAGCTACCCAAAGCTCCCAAACATACGTGTCCTTTCTCGAATGCTACACGGAAGGGGGATCAACTGGGCAGATGGTAATTCTCATTCCCGCAGATTTTCTCTTGAAATAACCACGTAATAGGTGAGGACCACAAACGACAGAGAAGCGTAATGCTTCCGGGATTGGGGCCGAACGAGTGCAAGGCATTCCTGCCGATATTCCAGGATCGCGCCGAGTCCATAAGCATGAAATGGTCGGAAACCATCGCGAGCCATAACGGACAGCGTGTTGCCATCAACGTTCTAGATTGGCTCTCACGTGGAACATTAGATGTGATTGGTCGTGGTATGCTTGTTTTTTTCCTTGATAAGATTTGCATTACATACCATTTGAACAGCCGCATTCGATGTCGAATTTGGCACGATCCAGGACGCATTACACCCCCTTGCCAAGAAATACCGAAACTATTTGTGAGTTTGACCTCATTCTCCTTCACACATCGTATAACATGGTTGCAGTAACGATATCTTTGGTCTCCCTTCAGCAACGCACATTTTCGTTCAAGCGGCCTCAAAGTATATCCCAATGCAGATACTCCAGTGGATGACTGATAATGGATCAAGTCCCCGACTTGCGCGCGCACGCGATATGAAAGCCACAACTTCTCGTGTTGTAAGCGAACTAGTACGAGAGAAGGCGGACGCGCTGCTCCAAGGAAAGAAAAACCGGGATATCCTTAGTCTCCTCAGTATGTCACAGTTATGTGGATCGTTCCTAGTCAGCCTTTTAATCCCTCGTAGTCAAGGCCAATATGGACGCAACCGCGAAGAAAAGGTTGTCCGATGAAGAGTTGTATGCGCTAATGCGGTGAGTTTTTTCTGCCATTCTTTCTATACTCTCGTGATGCGAGATCACAAACACCGACATATACAGTACGCTTCTATTTTCGGGTCACGAGACTACAGCGACTACTCTCTCTTGGTCACTACTGGAACTTGCGCGGAACCCCGATGTTCAATCCAGATTACGAGACGAGATAAGGAAGACAGAGGCAGCTGCGTATACCCGCGGCGATTCACAACTCACAGCTACAGATTTGGAGGGTATGCCGTACTTGAATGCTGTGATCAAGGTAATTAAAATCCCCTTCCTATGCGCCATCTTAACCCCCATTTACAGGAAGTTTTGCGGTTCCATCCGGCCGAAACCAATACACTGCGAATGGCTGGTCAAGATGACATCCTTCCACTTTCCAAGCCAATTGTCACAGAATCAGGTGACATGATGAACGAGGTAGTCGTCCCCAAGGGTACTGAAATTGTGATATCCATTGCTGCGTACAATCGGTGAGTCCTAGACGATGTAAACATAATTTGGATGTTGACGAGACATGGCCTTGCAGGGACAAGGACATCTGGGGAGAGGATGCGCATGAATTCAATCCTGATCGGTGGTTGCACGGTGCGATGAACGACAGGAAATTGCCCAGCATTGGTGTGCACTCGAATCTGTGGGTCACATTGCACCGTGTTCTGAAGCGAAGCTCACTATCCCAACAGACTGACCTTCTTGAGTGGCACTCGGTCATGCATAGGATGGCGCTTTGCGTACGTTTCCTTTTGTTTGCTTGCATGGCGTATCATTGAATAGAAACTATAGTCTCGTCGGGCTTCAAGGGTTCCTATCAACACTGGTGGGCAAGTTCGACTTCGCAATGACCGACAAAGCCGAGCGGATTATACCTCAAACGGTGTTGCTTATGGTCCCATTAGTCGACGGCGAACTCGAGAGCGGTGTTCAAATGCCACTCAATGTTTCTCTGGCCCCACAGGACTGCGATATTTAATTGGCGTTCGTGTGACATAGGGACCATGGGACAATTGTAGCAACATCAGGGAAGCTGATGCGGACTGGTTATTTCGTATATCGCTTTTACCATTCGGCACTTGTGACATCGTGGATATACTGCGGACTGATCATTTCGTACATAGGTTTAGATTATAGTTGAGTACGATACTGTAATAGCTGTGACTTATTGCTAGAAATTCATTAACGCCTCGGCTCTTACGGTGTGTTCCTGCAGGGTTGTCTGGAACTCAGATGGCTTCAGAGGGGGGCGAGCATTGAACTGACATCCAGAAATGACCGTGTTGATACACGATAAAAGCACTTGGCAGTGGTGTGGCAGTCGGTATAGGTAGTAGTTTTGTTCAATATTCTCTGGGCGATGACAGTGTAAAGATGGACGGAGATATTGAGCCCTACAAACTTGGACATATGAAACCCAGGAGAGGCGCAGAAACCCGACACTCTGGGTCGATAATTGACTATCGGCTACTAACCGCGAACGGACGCCAGTCCTAAGGCCTGGAACAGGAAGAGAGGCAGGCCTAATCCAGATACCACGTAGAATATAGCACGGACAGATATCGACTGCTGTGGTGGCCAGTGATGAGACTACCGCAGCCACTACTACGTACTTCATCTTGCCAGCGCTGGGGTGATACCCCAGAATTTCGTCCAGGCTGTGAGCCGGGCAAGACGGAAGTTCGCCACCCAGGAACGTACCATGTGCCGATCCACAGCTTACAGCCTGAACACAAATTTGGAACTATGCCCTAACTTGAGTGCAGTAACCAAGGTAATCGCAATCAGCGTCTGCTTTGTATGCAGTGTCTTAATTCCCTCTGCAAGAACTTGGATTTATTGACTCGGACAAGGAATCTGGACATATGATCAGACAAGTACTTGTTCCTGGACGAACGTGTACTAATATTCATTGCCTTGCGCAGTCGTGAGGTCTGCTGCGACGTAAAATATCCAGACGGCTTACTGAGCGCGCTATCGCAGCGATAAAGACCCCTGAGGAGAGGATGCACATGAAGAGAAGAACCCGACCGGCGGTCCGATGGCGCGATAGATAAGAATTTGCCATCCGCTCGAAGCTGCGCCGTGCGTCCCTTCATACCACGTTCCGGCGAAGCATTCCCACCAACGTGCTTACAATTGCAACAGAACGAGCCTCTACTGCGTTCTCTTCGCCGTTCGAGTTCGTAATACAAGACTGAGCAGATATCAAATAGCCGATCGGTGTTAGACAGTTCCGATGGCCCACGGGGAACCTGATCGCGGCATTCAACCGCTGTTGGCTACATCTTCTGCCAAGTGGGATGGTGAAACATCATATCAATCGGATTGTATATCCTGTTCAGGCCCGAAGCACCGTTGGATGTGATTTATAGCATTCGACGCTACGACCCTCGACTCACCAGCGTGTTCCCCGCTCCCGGGAATCGTGTGATAAGAGGGTGTAGTACGGGGGCCAGGTTGTGCGCTGCGCTCGACGCTCGACGCCAAGCCTTGTTGCACCGCCAGGGAAGGATGCTGCATGCATGCAGGAATGAATGAATGAATGAAGTTTGCTACATAGCTACACCATGCATTGAATGACGTACAATGCGGTGTCACGTGATGATACTGCATTACAATGAGCCCTGGCGGCGGCGACTGCGGCCCTTCCACGACCACAATGTTTCAGTGCTCAGCGGCTGCGCCTGTCAGCCAGTCAAGCCGTGCTTCTCCATCTTCGTACATTCCTCCACAAATGCCGAGCCGACGGATCTGTCAAGCCATTTGGAATAGCAGGAGGCTGAGCGCCGGGTCACAATGGACGCCAGAGCCGCCCAATTATCGCCCAGCAACACTGCCATGGTGAATTCTCGTCGAGCTATGTTGTAAGGAACTCGCTTTCATAGTATCGATATTCTCAATCGTATCGCAGTACATGGACTTGTTGGAATCGGGAACTTCGAGTTCTCCGCCAGCGAGGGTCGGGCACTTGGGCGAGTCATCGCTTTACATGTGCAAGGAGCAGAATGGGGTGTTGAACGTTCCATTCAAGGGAAAAGAACACCACGCCCAAGGGCGAACCTAAGGAAACCGGTGGCGCTGGCCTTGTGCGGAAGCGAGTGAACAAAGGGAATTCATTTACGACGACCGTCATATGGTAAGGAACGGCATGACGCAAGCACGATGCCCCCCCAAGATCTTTGGGAAGCCCCTGATTACAAAGTGTTTGCGCCCGTAATTTCGCTATCACATTCGAAAGTATCGGGCTTTGATAGGGAACCCCAAGTTAGTATTCGCCAGCCTTCACCGTTGTTCATGCTGTGTTAGGATGCCCATAAATCCCCTCCGTGCAGAGCGATTATCTTCAGTCGCTTCTTTCTACGATGATTTCTTCCTCAGCAGTCGCAGGGCTAGTCACCCTGATTCTTCTTTATGCGCTATTTCGGCGTTTTGCTCATCGATCCTTGTCCATGATCCGTGGTCCTAAGTCACCTTCGTTCATCATCGGTACAGTCCTTTCCCTGTCCTTGCCTCCGTATACTTCCCAGTCACTGTCACTGTTTAGGCAACCTGCTTGAGCTATACCAACATCCAGCTGGTGAAGCGGACTTCGCGTGGCAGGCTCAGTACGGCAACGTTATTCGGTTCAAGAGTGTCTTAGGAGTAAGCCCATTTACCCTTGATCATAACTCGTCGACTATGTCTCAATAAAACTCAGGAGGATAGATTGATGGTCACAGACCCGAAAGCTCTGCAGAAGATATTGAACACATCGGCATACAGCTACCCAAAGCTACCCAACATACGTGTTATTTCACGAATGCTACATGGAAAGGGCATCAACTGGGCTGACGGTAGTTCCCATCCGTACCGCCTCTCGTTTGAAATAACTATGTTATAGGCGAGGACCATAAGCGACAAAGAAGTATAATACTTCCGGGGTTTGGTCCGAAAGAGTCCAAAGCGTTTTTGCCGATCTTCCAGGACTGCGCCGAGTCAATTAGTATGAAATGGTCAGAAACCATTACGAGCGGTGACGGCCCGGTCGCTATCATAAATGTACTGGATTGGCTCTCACGTGGAGCGCTGGACGCAATCGGACATGGTATGTGACCGTTTCCTCTCCACAAATGAAATTAGATTGTGGACCTTCTCATTAGCTGCATTTGATGTCCAATTCGGCACAATCGAAGACAACTTACATCCCCTCGCAAAGAAGTACCGAAACTACTTGTCAGTTTCTGCTACTTCTGGTTGGGCTATCGTGTAACCTCCTTGCAGTAACGACATTTTTGGTCTGCCTTCGGCAACGCAGATTTTTGTTCAAGCGGCCTCGAAGTATATCCCGATAAGGATACTCCACTGGATAGCCGACAATGGATCAAGCTCCCGACTTGCGCGCGCACGCGATATGAAAGCTACAACCACCCATGTTGTAAGCGAACTGATAAAGGAAAAGGCAGACGCGCTCTTGCAAGGCAAGGGCAACCGGGACATTCTTACCCTTCTCAGTATGTTGCCTTCGCGCTGGTCGCTATGATCAGCCTCGCTGACTGTCTCGTAGTCAAAGCCAACATGGATGCGGCCGCGAAGAAAAGGCTGTCCGATGAAGAGCTATATGCCCTGATGCGGTGGGTGTCTCTCCATGGTTCTCTACGTTGTTCTCGTCCCTCCAGATCATGAATACCTTGTATACAGTACGGTTCTATTCTCAGGCCATGAGACTACTGCAACTACTCTGTCTTGGACCTTGTTAGAACTTGCTCGGAACCCAAACGTCCAGTCCAAGCTACGAGACGAGATAAGGAAGACAGAAGCCACTGTCTATGCTCGGGGCGATTCACAACTGACGGCTACTGATTTGGAGGGCATTCCTTACTTGAATGCTGTGATCAAGGTAGTCACCTTTCCCTTCACATAGTCTATCGTAACTCTCTCCATAGGAAGTTTTACGGCTCCATCCAGCAGAAACCAACACCCTGCGTATGGCTGGTCAAGATGACATCCTCCCACTTTCCAAGCCAATTCTCACCGAATCCGGTGATATGATCAATAAGGTAGTCGTTCCCAAGGGCACCGAAATCGTGATCTCCATCGCCGCATATAATCGGTGGGTTCTGTCGCTCGCCCCCCACCGATCAGGTTGATAACTGGACGTGGCACCATAGTGACAACGACCTTTGGGGGGAGGATGCGCACGAGTTTAAGCCGGAAAGGTGGTTGGACAGTGCGATGGACGACAGGAAACTGCCTGGCGTCGGTGTATACTCGAATTTGTGCGCTTTTTCGCACTGTGTTTTAGAACAGAGCGAGCTTACCTTGACAGATTGACCTTCTTGAGTGGCACTAGGGCCTGTGTAGGATGGCGCTTTGCGTACGGTCCCATCCATCGTCTCGTATCAAAGAATACCACTGATTTCGAACCAGTCTCATCGCGGTCCAAGCGTTCTTGTCGACACTAGTGGGCAAGTTCGAGTTCGCGATGACAGACAAGGCCGAACGGATTAGAGCGCAGACGGTCTTGCTCATGGCCCCGATGGTCGACGGCGAACTGGATCAAGGCGTCCAAATGCCGTTGGCTGTGTCCCTAGCCCCGTAGGGCTGACTGTAATAGACTGACGATCGCGCGGACTGATGTGGCCTGACGATTTATTATGTCCTTTGATGGATAGTGTTTGTAAGATATTTTTGTCCTCGGAGATTTTGTAATGCTAGCTGCCCATTTCATCGTGCGCATAGTGTCCGAGAAGGACCTAACCGGGTCGAGGAGCCTCGGAGTGTATACCATAGTCTCGTAATCACACGCTTTCGGATACTCAGGGCTATAAACCTGCTGAGAGCCAGTTTTGGTCTCCGGTAGTCTTGGACCGTCTGTTCTTGGCGTTCTCGGAACGCGCTACTTCCTAGAACGTCCACTCCGAGGCTAGTCCTCTGGAGGTTTCCGGGGGTACAATCTAAAGTCTCCGTACATTCGGTTCGAGGGTGACATACCCTCTTTTTGGTAGTGCCACCTGAAAGTTATGCTCTAAGTCACTCTTTTGGACGGTTTGCGGTAGGAGCTGGTCCACCGATGAGATCTAGGCTCGTTCAGGCATGAAACAATTGTCGAGGCGCCGGTCATTCCCGTGGCTCTGCAGATAGCACTCGGCGCATGCTAGGTATTTTCGATCTAGCACCATGCGTCAGAAGGCTTCACGATGGCCCTGATATTGAGCTGGCCGTCGGAACTCACGAACGTCAGCCACCACGATGAAAGCGCCCGGCAATGATGCGATCATCGGTGTAGATAATGGTCAGCGAATTTGATGTCATCCCAGCGACGAAAATGGTAGGCAGACCCTGCCCAGCGAGTGCCTGGGATTTAACTTTATGTGAGGTACAAGCGCTTTGAGTCATTAAGCACGCCACTGCTGACGCAGACACCGGCCGCCTCTGCTCGACACTGGGGATAGTCAGTGAACTGGTCATCAACGGTGTGTCACAGCCATCACATTCGAGTCACATTCGAGCGTGAGCGGCCTTTGGTAGGGATTCTTGGCAAACAAGTGTAAACACTCGGCGCGTGGTTCGGTTGCGTTGCTCACTTCGACCCATCAGCACATGAGTCCGCCGCGTCCAAAATGAAATCTTGGGTAGAATGTGCTGTCGACCCATTTCGATGACCGTGGACTGCCTCAGAGAAGGACATGGGATTGCTCCCAGGTCGGATGACTAGTGAGTACCTCGGTTCAATTTTGCCACCGATCCTGTATCGCAAACTGTCAGGGCCGCGGATTGGCATATCCCCGTGACCACGCCTTTGCGCCCTGCTACTGCAAGGCTTCCTTTTTTCATCTTCCTGCTCGTTCGTGTCGCTTCCAGTCTAATGCAGACTTGCCAGGCGTCTCTTCTGCTGACCCATCCACAAACGTTTGAACAGAAGCGACCATGGTGCTATCGGTAGCACGAGCCCCATGAAGCCCCACCCGGCCGCCCTACTCGTGTATCGCCAGTGTCATGAACGACATGACAGGACGTGACAGCTGTCTAGGCGAGCTAAAGCCACGCGACGCAGACACTACACAACAAGCATCCATCTAGGCCTCTGCGCAAGCTACGCTAGGATGCTAGTGATATCATTCATGGAAGCATTCTTGTTTCTGCCTCACCGTTGAGGTATCCGACTCGACTATCTTCGATTCATACCCCGAATCGTCCTCACTCCACGCTGCGGCACCGTAGGAGGAGAGTATAGATGCTCCCGGGGCCCGGGCCGAAACAATACAAGACATCCCTGTCGATCCTCAGGAACTGTGCGGTGGCTATAAGTCATCGAGGGTTTCAGAGCGTTGAAAATGACATCGGTAGCATTGTCATCGGCGTTCTAAGCTGGATGTTTTGGACGGAATCTGTCACGGTATGACCACGTTCTCTTTTCGCGGAACTTGAAGTATGGGCTGACATTGTGCTTCACCATAACAGCCAACTATAGCAAATAAGCTGCACCTAAGACGGCTTAAATCCCCTCATAAATGAGTGCGAAAGTCACGTTCGATGCTAACGGTGTGTGTACATGGTTCGTTGCGTAACTTCAACGAGTGGTGACGTTTTTGCTCTGCGGCCAGCACAGCAGATTTACATTCTCGCGGTTCCGAAGGAGCCATCAACGTGGATACTCCACTGGATTGTTGATAACCTAGCTTCTGGACCCCAGCTTGCCCCGCGTGCATGATATTAAGATCATGGTCACCGCCCCCGCAAAGGAATTGTTACGAGAGAATTTGCGCGCGCTCTTGCAGGGAGATGGTAACACAGATAGATAATTTACCTACTCGGTATCTTTCACTACTCATTGCTAGCCAGCCATGTTATGTTGACTATCCACTAGTCAATGCAAATACGGACACAAAGACGACGCGATAGCTGTGAGACGAAGATCCGTAAAGTACCGCTGATATAGCTGGTTTTGTAAATGGTCCCCCATTTTCTCGTCGTTCAAATCATAGACACAGCGTGTACCACACACTTCTGATTGCAAGGCACGAAACCATGATCATTTTTATTACGTTTCTCTTGAGCTCACAGGAAATCCCCAGATTCGGTCCAGGTTGAGAGATAAGGCTGCCGCCTATGCACAAACAAGTGGCGGTCCACAGCATACGCTCGCGAATTTGGATGCTATGCTTGCTGGAATGTGGTGAAATTGTGATCAGGGTCCGCCCGGTGTATAGTATGCCAACGGGAAGGTTTACGGTTCCATCCGTCGCCCCTTACCCTGTGATCAGCCTGTCCACCGATGTGACGCCACTGCATTCCTCAGGGCAGTTCTCGATTCTCACGGGATCTAGATAACAATGATCAACGAGGTATGTACTCGTTTTACAAGGCATGATGATCTCGGAGATTGTAAGGCCCACTGCCGCATTCGACTGATTGGTCTCCGTCGTGACATAAACCCTCCATGAGTCAGGTGGCTGGCAAGGCCTGACATTCAAGCTGCAATGGCGGGCCTCTGTGGAAAGTATATGGGCATGAATGGCCGGTCGGTTGTTGGACGGAGTGATGGACGACTGGAAATTGCCTGGAATTGGCGCATATTCAAATTCCTGCCTCTCTTCGTACCGGGCTCCGAAGCGAATTCGGTCACATCCACACCATCACAGCACGGAAGGAACATCGATGGCGCTTGGACGTGCATAGGATGGCGCCTGGTGTGCGGTTTCAACGAGGTCGTTTCGTAACAGGGGGAGCAGCTCACTGGTGGCTAAATACAGCCTCCTCGAGGCTTGAGGTACAAGGTACCTATCGACACTGGTCGGATAGCCGACGAGACCGATCGGACTCTCCCGTGGTTCGGGTTGGTCATGGCCCCGAACCATCAACGGCGAACTTGACCGCACTCTCCCACCATCGTGAGCCATATCTCTGGCTTCACAGGACAATGGCCCGCCCGATTGTGTGTCGCTAAATGAAATGCTTCTAGAGTTGATCATCATTCTTCCGTCCCCAGAAATCATCGTGGTTTTGATCTGAAGACTTGTAGGGGGGTCGTGGGTTGCATCCCGGACGTGATCCTGGGTTCCGTTGGATGGCCTGACGAGCGAGGCGCGTATTGAACTCTCTTTGTGTCCACATACATCGACGGGGAGTCCTCAAAGCAACGAAGCATAACCCCCTATGTAAGATTGCTAGCACCCACTTCCCCGAGGACCAGGGTCACATTGCATAGAGCAGGGTGAAATAGGATGTGGACGAAATTTACTCACGAGCCTGCGAAAAGCATTCGTCAGGGGCGCACAGTTGCGTGGGGCGCTGATCGTTTAGATGGCGACCTATGTTTACCTGCCTGACAGGGAGCTAGAAAGGACAGAGACCACGACGGCGATTGTATGCCGAAGTGCAGGGGCTAGATGAGATTGAAACCAGAGCCGAACTTAAAGTTGTTAGGAAATGGAAAGGGCTGGATGTGGCGGGCGCCAGCTGAAAGTTCTCCCGCCAGAAGACGGACGTTGGCGTATCAGCCGCATCAAGGGCGTGATGGGTGCCGAACAACGTTAGTCACCTAGAACCCCAGTGTCAAGTGAGACAGGGAAGCCAGTGAGGAGGCATGACCGGCGGGTGCGAGGCAGGGCGGATTTGGACGCCCCGACGGGAAAGAAATCGGTTAGGTTGGCCACCAGACTAGAAGCCGAGCTGGTACATAGCAGACGTCACTTGTTCGCAAACGACCCTTTTTGCGCGCTTCGATTACGTAGTCGACCATGCTGCATCTTTATCCAGTAGTATATATTGTTCTTGGCACGCGGTGTTCTCATTGGCTGTAAGCTTACCAAATAAGGAAATTACCTGATGTTTTAACCCCAAAGGGTCAACAAGTGAACATTGACAACCCTCTGCTTCAGCAATTTTCATTGCATGCCACAGCCTCGTGATCAAACAACTCGGCTACGATTCCGTAAGCACCTTTCTGGCCCTCTTCGCCCCTTCGGAATCGGAATCACCTCGGAAATAAACTGCCCCAATTCATCCTCCAGGTGAGATTTGTCCTCTTCGAGCTCGACTATGTACTTCGAGATAAGAAGACGGTTGTTTTAATCATACCAGGGGGAATTTGGGGCCTCTCACGGCTGACATCATTAGGTGTTATCTTGGCGCCACGCATCACAATGAGTACAATACATGCTTGTTCAACCCAGCGCTTAGAGAGCTCCAGCCAATGAAAGGATGGTTCAAACAAGAAAATGAGTTTTTTTTACTGCCGGCCGCTCATGAAATGTGACACCGCCATGCTGCCGGCCATGATTCCCATCCTTGCAGATTGTATTCATCCACAAATGGCCGCTGAGCTGACGGATCTCTCCACAACGTACGACAGGGTAGTGAATTACGACAGATTGCTAGGGCCACGACAACCGTACTGTTCTCAAATTTTACAACGAGCAAGAGTTGACTATGGGCACTAGGGTGTCGGCCTCCAGCTCAGCTGTCTGTAAACCGCTAGAATGAGCTGCGCTCACAGCTCTGGCTGCGGTACGGTTGGCAGGAGGACCCTCCGAATGGTGAGTAGTAACTTCCCTTGACTCGGCTAAGTGATTGATCATCAATAATGAGAAGCGGCCCGAACCCAACAACATTACTACGAGTCGGCTCATATTTTCAAATCTAGAATGCGGTTCAGCGACATGCTTACGCCGCAATTTCGCCGCTTTTACTTTATATCGGGTGCCTGAGTATTAGTCGCACCCATAAATTCAAGGTCGGTCGCTGAGAGGTGGCTCATTTTTATGCATTTCTCTCTACCATGACGCCTTCTTCTGCAGCTGCCGGACTAGCCGCTCTGACTGTTCTTTATGCGTTGTTCAAGTGTCTCACTCGTCCAACGTTGTCCCTGATTCGCGGTCCTAAGTCACCGTCGTTCATCGTGGGTAAGGACCTCACTTTGTTCCTCCTGCCAAGTACTTCTCTGTCATCGTTTAGGCAACCTGCTCGAGTTGTACCAACGTCCAGCAGGTGAAACAGAATTTTCATGGCATAATCAGTATGGCAACGTCGTTCGGTTTAAAAGTGTTTTCGGCGTACGTTTTCTCCCGCGTTCATACCCTAGTCAACTACATGCCGAAAACGTCTAGGAGGACCGCCTTATGATCACCGACCCGAAGGCTGTGCAGAAGATCTTAAACGCGTCTGGTTACAGCTATTCGAAGTTGTCCACCTTCCGTGCCATTTCTCAAATGTTGCATGGCAAGGGGATTAACTGGGCCGATGGTAGCTCTCATACTTGCTGGTTTTCGTTTGAAATAACAGTGTGATAGGCGAGGACCACAAGCGACAAAAGAGGATAATGCTTCCCGGATTTGGACCAAATGAGTGCAGAGCATTCTTGCCGATCTTTCAGGATTGTGCCGAGTCAATAGGCATGAGGTGGTCGGAAACCATCGCGAGTCAAAATGAGCAGAGTGTTGTCATTAACGTTCTTGATTGGCTTTCGCGCGGAACATTGGATGTGATTGGTCGCGGTACGCTTCTTTTTATTTCATGAAATTTGGCCTCATGCCCTCTGAACAGCTGCATTCGATATCGAGTTCAGTACGCTCCAAGACTCTATGCATCCCCTCGCGAAGAAGTATAGAAACTACTTGTCAGTGCAGTTCCTCTTAATCTTGGTACTATTGTATAACTGGATTACAGCAAGGACATCTTTGGTCTGCCATCGGCATCACAAATTTTCACCCAGGCGGCCTCGAAGTACATCCCGATGAGGGTCTTGCAGTGGATGACCGAACATGGATCGAGCCCCCGACTTGCACGCGCGCGCGATATGAAAGCCACAACCACCGGCGTTGTAAAAGAGTTGATACGGGAGAAAGCTGATGCGCTCTTGGAAGGAAAGGGTAACCGGGATATTCTTACCCTCCTGAGTATGTCGCCGTTCTCCTACTAACTGCATATCAGTCGTGACCTTCTTGTAGTCAAGGCAAACATGGATGCCGCCGCGAAGAACAAGTTGTCCGACGAAGAGCTATATGCACAGATGCGGTGAGTTGCTTTTAAGGCTCCGCTTAGTGTGGTTATCCATGCTCACGAACGGGCCTGTACAGCACGCTCCTCTTCGCAGGTCATGACACGACGGCAACTGCTTTGTCATGGGTATTCTTCGAGCTTGCGCGGAATCCCAGTGTTCAGTCCAAATTACGGGATGAAGTACGCAAGACAGAGGCGATCGCATATGCTCGCGGCGATTCACAGCTCAAAACCTCGGATTTGGAGGGAATGTCTTACCTGAATGCGGTGATCAAGGTAAACTAGTGTTCCCTTCGTGTTTGCTGTATTAATTCCATCTCCAGGAAGTTCTGCGGCTCCATCCCGCTGAAGCTCATGCCATGCGGGTAGCCACTCAGGACGACGTCGTTCCACTTTCCAAGCCCATCCTTACCGAGTCCGGCGATATGATCAATAAAATGTATGTTCCCAAAGGTACCGAGGTTATGATATCTATGGCTGCATACAACCGGTTGGTTTCCTCCTTACATATGTACTTCAGGGGTGACTAAACGCGGAATCGTAGCGACTGTGACCTCTGGGGAGAGGATGCACATGAGTTCAACCCTGATCGGTGGTTGGACGGCGCAATGGATGACCGGAAGTTGCCTGGTGTTGGTGTATATGCGAACCTGTGCGTTTCTTTGAACCCCGGATGTTCTTTCTGGCTTACTGTTCACACAGGTTGACTTTCTTGAGTGGCAATCGGGCATGCATAGGATGGCGCTTCGCGTACGAATTTCTTCGTTGCTTTGTGACAGCTGTCGCTGATTGTATATTGCAGTGTTTTGGGACTTCAAGCATTCGTTTCAACATTGGTGGGCAAGTTTGAGTTCACAATGACCGACAAGTCCGAGCGGATTACCCGGCAATTGGTATTGCTCATGGTGCCCATGGTCGACGGTGAATTCGACAGGGGTGTCCAAATGCCATTGGCTATCTCCCTTGCCCCACAGGACTCCGACATTTAATGGTGATCGTTCCTTTTTTGCATTGGTTTTGCATGCTTTCACGAACGCTGGCACTCATTCTTACTCCATCGACCGTCATTGTCTTCATGGGACTTTCTAGAACTTAGTTTTGCTTGCAATACTCCTTTCGTTTTTTGCATTCTGGAACACTAGCTTACCGGGGGGGGTGTTGTTACTCATGTTTACTTTACTCTCATACGACGGTCCAATTTAGTGGGTTGCTTGAAATATGGTCGGGTAGCCAGAGCAGGAGTAGTTCCATCCGGGATTTTCTTCTTGGGGGTGAATTTGGATTGGACCTTTACAAAACAAGGACTACAACTCGAACTTTGTACGTAGTTATTTATTGTGCGCGTTTTGCGTGTACATTCCACTGCCAGCAATACCCATGTGTATACTTATTGCGAGTGAATAGTGAGAAGGAACACCTAGAAGGAAAGATGAACTTTGATCGCGGCGGCGAGTCGAATGCGTCAGACAAAGTTCTGAGGCGGAAAGGTCGTGTCAGGCGAAAGAACTCCGAGACCCATCAAGGGCCACCGGTCACCGGTCACCGACGTGGAGCTATCAATGTAATGATGGAGGCTGGCAAGACAACGGAGAGACAGGTACGAGGCACCGTGAAGGTGTTAGAACTTAGCACCAGCTAGAACTCGTCTCGCCGGATTCAGCAATTCGAATGCTAACAAGAAGCACGCACCTACCAGCATCATGTCTGTGGATCAAGCGTGGAGGCGGTGGTGAGTGCCTTGGATGCTGCCTCGGATCAGTTTGAAGGCACGGCCGTTTTCCGACTCGTCTGGTCCATGAACGAGATCGAACCATTAGAGGGTATCCGCGTCTTCTATTCAGGCAAGTCCAAACCCGAGCCTATTTTCTTTTCCGATGGTAGGTGATTCGGAAAATGCATTCCAGGTGGCTAATGCGCTGGGTCGAGCGGGTGTCCGTTTGGGAACGTTTCGTCGAATTCCGAGGTCATGTGGTGGGAGCTATGGCCAACGAGACCACGGAATCAGCCAAGGCTTTCTTTCGTGATTTTCCCAGTTGACTCGCTTACTGGAAAAATACGCGATAAAAATGATCCACAGGCGGAGCTAGGAGCTGCGAAATAATCGCGTTAGCAGCCGAATTGTCAACCGACGCGAGGGTACCGAGCAACAGTACTTACCTGGAATCGAACCTCATTGCTTCACATGACCGGGGCGCTCGCGTTTACGGACGGGGCCCATTAGTCTGGGCATGATGAAGTGAAACGGTGCGTGATGACACGTAAATGATACGCACAGACGCGATGCGAACACGGTGTAAGAATTGAGCCGGTCCAGTCGTTCATCTGGGACCTCGATGTGCGCATATGTTCGTAAGAACGTCCTACACGAGGGTCCGTCTGGAGTCATTCCTCGTCACTATGATCTCTCCTTTCGCAGCCGCGGGCTGACCGCCATCGCTCCTGTATATGCACTGTTCAAGGGTCCCATTCATCTACCGCCGTCCATGGTCGGCGAGCAAGGACCTTCCCCTCTTCTAGCTTTGAAGTTCCAATGCCTAACAGGCCCTACCACAGTGCCCTTTTGTTTACGGGTCATGAGGCTACTGCGATGACTCCGTGTTAAACGTCACTGGGACTTGTGCAGCACCTCGTCTTTTAATCAAAGTTAGGAGAAGTACGGAGGACGAGGTGACTGTATGCTCGCGACGATTTGCTTGCGCATTCACTCTTCGCCTCGTAACAACCATCACACATTGCGAACCAGTCTCTTGGGGTTGCGAGCACTCCCTTCAACAATGACATACGAATCCAAGCGGATTACACGGCAATTAGTGTACCAATTTTTGACGGGAAATTTAACTAGGGTGTCCAAATGCCACTGGTTGTCTCTCGTCCCGCAGGACCTAGGTTTCATATATCGCCCTTAGAGCGCCTTCATGAATACGATGTTGGTCAATTACTCCCCACTCAATTGACCATCGTCTCCTTTTCCAGGGCTTCTATGGCCCAGGTTCCGCCATCTACGCAGTTCACCATTTGCTTCCAATACTATTTTCATCCTGTACATTCTTCACACACACTACTTGAATGGGGGTCAGACATTCACTTTATTCCCACATGGCAGTCTAGCCAATGTCGTGCGGTGCAGAGGCAAGAATTTCAAGCCAAAGGGGTCCTCCACGCAATAACCCGTCCGTTGATAATCCTTCGATACCAAGGCTCATGATTCCGAGCGTCCATCAATGGAGGTCAAGAAGCTTGCACCTATCTACCGCATGCGCATGCCTCCACGACAACCCCGCATGGCGAGTTGACGCTACCCGTCAGTTAGCGGTGCCGATGCTCATGACGAGAGAGAAGCAATCAAACATAGCTCACGAAACCCTTAGTAACTCTGAGCTCAGCTAAGGCGTGGTGAAGGACTCGACGAACCAAAGGCCCTCGAGACGTCGTTGGAGCGGCGACGACCCCAACGTGAAGGATCTCTCGGGCAGTTCATTTGGAAGCGGGCAGGCGGGGGAGATGGGGTGCGGGGTGGCACGCTAAGGCTGACAGGCCTCGGGGATCAGGCGACACTAAGTTTGGCGAGGCATGCTGTACGCCCTCCCCTCAGCTCGGTTCGGACTTGCTCCATCATGATCGTACGATAATAAGACTTCTGTCCCAACACGCATGGTACTCTTTCGTAAGCAAGTGAGCCTTCTCATTGGCTCACAAGTACCCGTGGACGGTCTCCGAAAAAGTGGCTGGAGCATCCTGGGTTCCTTACAGAGGGTCCTACCAAATGGAGAGTGGCCAGTATATCCCTCGGTTCGGCTAGGGTCCACTGGCTGTCAGTGGCCTTCTGAGAATCCGAGATTGGAGCGTACGGCGTCATTCCACCGCCCCATTTGTATCTATTGGGTTTTAGTCCATGTTACGACACGTACCAGTACGTATGTGGCGCAAGCTGTGTGCCAAGTCAGTGTTGTGTGTTGTTTGTTACAACTCTGGTGACTCGTTCGGTTGCGTTGAACGACGCAGAGGTACCGGGGCGTTCAGAAAGGCCCCGCCTTTGTGAGGGGTTTCTCCACAACCAGATCGCTCTGCTGTGGTCGCTTCTTTCTGCGGCCGTATGGCTAGCCACTTCGATCCTTGTTCATGCGCTGCCCGGATGTTTCATTCGCCTGTCGTTGTCCATGATCTGCGGTCCCAGGTCGCTCGCGTTCTTTGTCGGTGAGGGCGCCTTATCTTTTCCTGCCTGTCAAGTACATTGTTCAGGCGGCCCGCTCGAATTATTCTGTGGTAAAATAGACTTTGAATGGCAGAATTGGTTTGGCAACATTATTCTTGGTGTCCACTCACTGCTATTTTAGAGTTATACGCTCGACTGCAATCCTGATCAATCTCAGGAGGACCGATTGCTTGGCACAAGCCCAAAAGTGCTGTCGAAGATATTCAGTACATAAAGCTTTCCGAGCCTACTCGTTCTTTGTATCATGGAGTATATACTGAATACAAAGGACTCATCTGCGCCAGCGATACTGGTGGTTTCGTTTGAAATGACCACATACTAAGCGTGATACATGAGCGTCAGAAAAGCATAATACTTCCCGGATTTGGACCAAATCACAGGTGGTTGGTAACCATCATGATTCAGTGCGTTATCATCAACGTTCTGAATTTGCACTCGTTAGGGAACATTAGATGTAATTGGTTACGGTATGATCACTTTCCTGTTCTGTTGACGAGGTCGGAATCCATACCATTTCAACACTTGTATTCGATATTGAATTCGATACGGCCCAAAACGATCTGCACCCCCTCGCAGAGTAACATGGATTTAGAGTATAACTTACCTGTGTTGCAGTGGTCAAGGTAGTCAGTGGCTCCCTTGTACGCGCGGCCTCGATTCCGCAGTAAGTTAAACGACTTCACCCAGCAGAACCCAATGGGCAGTCAAGATGACATCTTTCCACTTCCCTCACGGGATTCAAAGACATGATCAACAAGGCATTTGCCCCCAAGTAACTGAATTGCACAGAATCAGCATATGCTCGAAGCTACGGGCCTCTTGGCATGACGGCTTAAAACGTATTCATCTACTCACCATCTTAACTGACTCACCTTAAGCGGCACCCGGGCGTGCATAGGATAACAGTTTGTGTGCAGTTCCGTATCTTAATTCAAGCGGGACGTATTGTTGATTTCAAACCGTTCTCGTCGAGCCGCGAGCTTCCTGTCGATGTTGGTACGTAGGTTCCGTGATATACAAAACTGACGACGTTATTCATGGCGCTGGTGGTCGACGGCAAATTGGGCCACGGTGTTCAAACGCCATTAATCGTCTCTGTAGCTCGCAGAATAGTGAAACCTGATGCTTCATCGCACTTGACAAGCGGCTACCGGCAACACCCACTTGGTTGATGTGCCTTTTGCCAGACACCGCAGAATGAAGTGCATTAGAGAAGTTGAGCCAAAGGTCCCTTGCTCATGCAGCCTAGAAACTATGGGATCAACGTCGCCACGAGGGCCCTACCATTTAGTGGGAACGGGTTGAAAGGAAACGACGATGAACTACGAGGGTCAAGGTAACAGTCGAATAACAAGACATATGAACCACGATGATGATTTTCAGGTGACTTTGGAGAGGGCCGGTTGGCGAAATACATTAATGGACCTGATCAGGGCAGGAGCCCAGGTGGTGTCGGTTAAGACGACATGCTTCCTTATGGTGATGTGAGTGGCTGTAAATATGGAAGGACAAAAAGCTCATACTCTACATAGTAACACTACAATGATGAGAAAGCAGGCATTGACGGTTGGGTTTCGGGTTTTAAGCCCATAATCTGGACGTGTAAGGCTGTCATACTGCTGTCTCTGGTGAGCGATCTTGACTTGTGCTTATTGCATCTAGCTTGCGCCCACTCACTCTAGATAATGCGCTGTCGGTCCGTATAGTCCACATCTGACTTATCCGATAGCGCGATGCGACCGTGATATGACCGGCATCTGTCATTGCGTTCGTGTCTACTGGATATCACAGGCATCAGTTTGAGTAGAATGACGACGGGGAGATTTTGTCCAGCCTCACGAGTCGTCTCTGTGTAGAGGTGTTTAGCGTGTTCTAGGTACTTTTAGTTCGCTGACATAACGAGGTGACCGATCTATAGGTGGATAAGCGACTTCAACCGCAAAAACATTTCTCGTGACGATGTTGTTGGATACCTTGATGTTTCTGCCAAGCTTACTGCCTAACAGATCAACGAAGTAGAGGCCGAAGTAAGGAATACCAGCCTTCTGTATTAGGAAAAACTCGAGATCAACTGCTTGCCTTGCCATAATTTCTCTTGGGTGAGTGATAAGCTTCTTCTCGTCGGCAAGATTCTTTAGTCGGTCCGATTAGCGGAACGCTTTGTCTAAGCTATCGGGAACACCTTCAAGTATGAGAACCAGGTGGCCTCAACATAACAACGAATGGCGATAAACACATACGATAATCTCCCGCCTCGATCGATCCTGGTGGATAATCTCCTTGATGGAAAGTTGAAATGCGGTGGCCATGTACCCACTGTCTTGGAGCAAGTCGTATCCCAACTATTCTGTCTCTACGGAGGCGACCGCGTTATGAACAAAGGTGAGGGAAGAGAGAGTGAGATTCGCGATAGTAGAATTAAGCGAGACTGCGGAACTGCTGCGGATGACATGCGCTACACCACGTGATTCGAGGAATACCATAGAGCGAAGTGCAGTGGCCGTGGTGGCAGAAAAGCCGAAGAGTTTAGCCTGAATGATTACAAAGTAAAGACATGAAACTCAAAAAAAGTAGAACACAGGGCTTACCGTATTGTCCGACGCACTTGCACCACCAAGGGGGATAGTAGATTGCACTGTAAAAAAACTTGCATCCGCTGTCCCATGGCGCTTTGACGCGAACCCAATGGGTGCGGGAATTAATGTTATCCCGATGGTAACAGACGTAGATACAACTTGGTTGAATATGGTATCCGAGCTCAGGGGGCTCGGAGGGTGTTGGACTTCATTCTGATTGGCAAAATACCGCGAAGTCACCTGGACAGCAATCTCTGCGGGAAAGAATGTATATTCCTGGAATGTAGAACAATCGTTTTTCCAGAAAGTTGATGGAAACCTTGACGGCGCTGATTCCTCATTAGCATTGTGGGAAGCTGGCTCAGCCCGCACTTGGTCGCCTCTTGCCATTTTTCCAGAACATTCAGCGCGAAGAAAGGTAAGATAATTCTTGGTCTTCCAGTCAACAGGACTTATTAAAACTGAAACTTCTTTGGTAGTGACTTCGCCAGGCGCGGGCTTGAGAGGTGAGGTTTCCTAGTGTCGAATTTCTCAGGGATATAAGCCGGCGCAGGAGGCGGCACCAATGTTCCACTTGCTCGCAGTGAGGAGGGCGCAGTAATAAAGGTTTACATGTGTGGGTCATGGTCGTTTCACTTTGCTGCCTTTAAGCACCGCCTCAGATGTTCATCACTGATTGTTAGGATGGTATCTGAATTCGTGTGAGTGCCAGTTTCGTAGTGTTGGCTTTGTCCGTGGGAGCAGTTTTACTACAATCTCGCATGACAGCGCTCGTGTTTATTCGTTGCAACATATGTCGTCTCCGTCGAATCGCTCTACGGAGTCATTAACCAACATTCCCGAGTCGATCGGGTTTTGACGATAGCGCAATCCGGCTGACCAATACCTGCTTTGAAGGCTGAGTGTATGCTGATCAAGATGACTGATGGAAGCCAAAATAAAAGCCACCGAGCAACTATATAGCTAGCATCGAATACTCCTACCAGTATCAATCAGCTCTCTGTCTGCCTTTACGATGTCGACATCCCGTGCCCTCTTCCTCAAAGAAAAGTTTGGTGCGTTTGAAGTGGGCACTAAACCGCGGCCCACTCCTGGACCAGGGGAGATCCTCGTGAAGGAGATCGCTGTGGCGCTGAACCCTCTAGATTGGAAGATCCAAGCATACGGTGTCTTTGTGACTGAATTCCCTGCTATCTTGGGCAGTGATGCTGCTGGAGAAGTTGAGGCCGTAGGAGAAGGGGTGACGAAATTCCAGAAGGGCGACAAAGTGTAGGTCGGCTGCAAAGTCTTCTAGCGCGACTGTAGCGAATGTTTACTTTTCTTAGATTCCACCAAGGTGGCCTGGGTGGTGGTCATTATGCAACGTTCCAGGAGTATGCCCTGGTGCCCGCCGAGATCGTCAATAAGGTGAGATCAGCGTTCCCCCCATTGTAAATGTGTGACTGGAAGAGTTGATACTGTTCACAGCTCCCGCCAAACATCACTTGTGACCGAGCAGCGTCGCTCCCCCTCGGTGTTGGTACTACAATTATTCCCCTGTACTCGCCATCGCCCGCTGGAGTTGGTTTGAAGGCGCCTTGGGATGGTGGCCGAGGCCACTACGCGGGGCAACCAGCTTTGATTCTCGGGGGTGCTGGCTCCGTCGGACAATATGGTACGTCGTAGCCCCGCTGCTAGTTCTTGCGTCGGTCGTATAATAACATCTAAATCTCCTCGTAATTGTTGTTTTCGACCAGCCATCCAATTTGCCAAGCTCTCTGGGTTTTCTCCGATAATAACCACTGCATCTTTGCGGAATACGGATCTCCTCAAATCTCTCGGTGCAACTCATGTCGTCGATCGCAACACCCCTGCAACTTCCTTTGCCTCTGAGGTCGCCAAGATTACAACCAAGCCGATCCCTCTGGTCTTTGATACGGTCGCGGCTCCAGAGACTCAGCAACTCGGATACGACACCCTCGCAGAAGGGGGCCACATCGTCCTCGTCCTGCAGTCATCGATCAAGGAGACGCCTGGTAGCACTAAAAAAGTTGTGGGCGTCCTCGGCAATGTGCAAGTACCTAATAACAGGGAGATCGGTCGTGCATTGGCACAGAGCTTACCGGCGTTGCTGGAGGCCGGCGACATCGTCGTGCGTACCCTTCACTTATAATGAGTTTTCTGTAGACAGTAAATGGCTCACTTGTATCCCAATAGCCAAACCAGGTCGAGGTTGTACCGGGTGGATTGGGTGGTATCTCTGCGGGGCTTGAGAAACTAAAGAACAACCTCGTCAGTGGGAAAAAGCTGGTCGTCCGCCCCGGAGAGACAGCTTAATCGTGATGCTTGGCTGCGCTGGAAACTTGACTCCGTGTGTACTATTTTTAGTGCTTAGTGATGAACTGTAAAAATAGAATTGCTGGACAACCCCCCCTTTCATGATGATTTTGTTTGGCGGGTGTACGATTCTCGCGATAAGGACAAGCTGGGTCTCGCGAGATGGCGACTTCGTGACGCGACATTAAGAGTTAACTTGTCGCCATTCCCACAAATGTGGAGCCCAATGTTCCTGTTCCCACCCTAAATACAGCTTGATGGGTTTCAAGTAGAAAAGAGAAAACGAAAGCTTCGTGCCGGAACACGTTCGCGGCATGGCCTATTCTTGTGGAACACTGTACGCATGACTTGGCTTCAGAGGCAGGCCGGGGAAAGCGTTGTTGTTTTACATGGCGGAGCGACCAACGTAAATGCGGGCACAGACATGTATCTCACGTAACTCCTATCGAACTGGTAGAGTATACAAATGGGAATACATTTTTCAGAGCAGCCGCTACTACAGTAGCTTGGCCCGGGCAGCTAAAACACAGGCAATTAGTCCAGAACGCAGCAATTATCGTATACGTACAGAAATTCTCCGTTTGTCGCTACCTGGTTTGTAACGCTGGCCGGCGTGTCGTGTTGGCGTTAGTATCGTGAGGTGAGATCAGAAATGGCCCAGAATTGATGATCTTGTCTGTGAGGTTCTGGTTGATGCTGTGGGCCAGCCAGCTATCGAATTCCTTGCTTATTGTCGCCTTGGCTTCGGTTATGTTCGCGGTCGGCCGTGGATTTGAACAGCAATTCCATCGTCTCTCAGTTATCCAAAGACTACGTGGGCAGGCGCCATAAGTCAGGTGCTGTTGAGCCCCGATTTGTTAGTAGTAACATATGTTCCATCCATAACCGAAGCCGTCAATTACGCAAGCTCAGCTGACTAGTGCCGATCTACTTAGAAGTGCATTCACAAGGAGCTCACCAGAGATGCCACGCGTGTACCTGAACACGTTGGGCACGTTCAAACTACAAATGAGCCCAGTCAACAACCCTACAGCCACGTTGTACTCTTGTTCAATAGTGCAATACTTTGAGCAAGTGTCCACATACCCAAATTTTCGAATGTTACTCTGAGCAATAGCTCCTGCGAACAGCTTAAACGTAGGATGTGCGGTAATGGCACGCACAGAGCATGTTGACTCATCAAGTTTCGCGACATGTGATGGATCACCTCCAAAGTCGGCAATGTGTAGCAAGCAGTAGGAGTCAGTGAACTGGTGGCAGACAGTCACTGATATATTACCTGTAGCAAGCAGTAAGACTACAAGATGTCAGAAATGGTAGACTAAGTAACATAGTAACTTACTTCAGTAAACTGGTGGCAGACAGTCACTGAGGTGTGTACGCATCGGAGAAACGTCGTCTATGGCGGGACGCGAGATTATGTAATACGTATAGCCACTGACCGTTTGTAATCGACGTGCAATGAGATGCTGATCCCATGTGATGACAAGAATGATTGTGCTACTATTCAAAATTTGCTGCCAAGCTCTGTAGTGTATAGTGTCCAAGTACTGATTAGTGGGATATGAGGGCTGGATGTTGTTGAGTGTGAATGTATGTACAGATGCAAGAAGGTTTTCAAAAATTTAAGTCTCAGTAGCTCTGCCAAAGACAAAGCCACTTATCAACTGGAATTCTGCACAATCTGTTTAGGCCCTAAGGAGTAACAACCTAATGTCAAAGACTGGCGAGAAGGAGTTGTGCACAAAGGGTCAGCTCTCAAGCAGGAAACCTATGGAACCTCAGTGCTGGTCAAGCTACTATATTAGAGTAAGTACCTATGGAACTAGAGTACTGTTAGTAAAGTTAGAAATGCTAGAAAAGACCACATACCCTCAGTGCTGGTCAAGCTACTGAGGGACTATCTACAAGAGTTCAACTTGAACTGCGCTCTAAGGGTTATGTAATGTTACCATAAAGGGAAAAGCACTAACACATGCGGGATAACTTCTAACACCTAACATGTTCCATGCTCATTGATTGGTATCTAATGTGCTTATACTCAGAGTTCATGATACTAGGGCCTGAAGGGATTGTGCAGAATGCCATTTGATGGGCAGCTTCATCTCCAGTGGAGCTATCAGAGACTCAAAATTTCAGAAATCTTCTTGCATCTGTATATATGTTCATACTCAACAACCTCCAGCTCTCATATCCCACTAATCAGTACTTGGATACTGTACACTCTACAGAGCTTTGCAGTGAATTTTGAATGGTATTACAATTGTCCTTGTCATTACATGGAATCAGCATCTCATTGCACTAGCATATATGTATTTTCAATCTCTGATGACCCTGCCAAAGATGATGCCAACCAGAACAAACATGACTATATCCATCAACTCAATCCATTCAGGCTCTAACTCCCACACAATGTTCTTGTGTGCTGAGTGTAGAGTAGTGATCTGTGGGGTTCTTAATAAGATGTCATCACTGAGATGGGAAGCTCACTTGTCTGCAGTAATATAGTTATCATTCATTGCATCAACTGCAAGAGTGAGGAATCTGAGAGTACTTAGGCTAAACAGAAGTGAGCTTGAAGATCTTGATAAGTGCTGTCATCTCAACAATAGTTGATGGTGACAACATTGCTCAGACTTTCCTAAAAGAAATAGGGGGATAGAAGAAAGGGAGTATGATGGCTATAGAGGGACAAACTCAGTTGTTGTGTAGTGCAATGGACTGAATATATTACCTATTAAGGGACAAACTGTATAGGGATAAGCTTGAGTAGGTAGATGTAAGGAATGGCTAGCTCATCTCAGTTGTTGTGCAGTGCAACAGACTAAGATATCTATGTATGAGAAATGGACTTTATATATAGAACATACTGAGCTCAAAAGACTGACAGGTGTGAAAGATAATGAAAAGATGAGATATATGTCACTTATCTGATGTTCATACCACATACAAGAAGTGATGCTTGCTCAGTTTGCTTATGCTGGTGGCTGCACACACACTTGCTAACTTAACATCTATTTCCAACATTTCCAAGTTTCTACCATCAGATACCATGACTACTCCCTCCAGGAATGCAAGAATTATAATGATACCATATGTACCTGTGCCATCCACCCATCTCTGCCTCCTCCAGCATTTTCTCCAACCATCTCTGGTCACCTCTGTTTCCTTCTAGTATACCTTTGTCTTCATCATGCTTGGAGCTCCACTCTATTATATCTATGCCCTCCAATTATCTCTGCCTCCTCTGGCCCCATCTCTGGCCATCTCCAGCCACCTCTGTCCCCTTATATCCATCTCTCCCTGTTATGGTTTTATTCTTATCCAAACACCTCTTACTTTTGTTCTTCCTTCACCTTAGAGAGGGTCTCTTCACCTATGAATTCTATGTTCCATACCTTCTGATTCTCTATTCCAATGACATCTGCTTGATTCCTTTGGCTTAGTCCTTTGCCTGCTGTTTACTGTGGACGATTCCTATTTACACTCCTATCTCTACTTTTGGGCAGTGCATTGTTTAACTACCATCTCTGCAGTCATAGAGCCTGTCATATCTGTGCCAAACCAGCCATCTCCACCTCCTCTGGCCCCATCTCCGACTGACTCCAGTCTCCTCTGTCCCCCTCTAGTCCATCTCTATCCCCACCATGCATGGAGTTCCTCAGAGCTCTGCTCCTCCAATTGGACCTGCAGCTGTGCTTGCTCGGAACCTCCTGGACATTATCTCCATTTGTATCTCTCTTTGTTCTTTCATCCCTTCTCCATCCCTTATTAGTATCCCTGACCATCAGTGACCCTTAGGTCGCTTCTTACCTCCTAGAATATTTTCATGTTGTTCTCCACCTTTGTCAAATACTATTTTTATCCTGTTTAGTATCTCCTTCACTTACTCCACACTATTTAACTCCTGTACCTCCTGTATGTACTCCTTAGTACAAATATCGACTAAATCACTCTCCTCTCATTTCGCGATCACCCCATCTCCTCCCTGTCAGACTCCTGTTCCTCCAAAATACAAGGACATGGACCTGCTTAGAGGTGCAACACATACATAAGTCCTGCACCAATGTCCCCCTGAATACCTCCACTCCAACTCCTCCACTCAGACCTCCAGTCCATCTCCTATACTAACTCCTCCGTCAACCTCTAGAACTCCGCAACTCTGGTTGGACTTGAGTCCAGAGAGACTGGCATTTAACAGAGCCTCTGCTTAGTCAGATGGTCTGTGTGCCACAGTAGACACTATAATGTAGGAACCTCTTTGTACACTATTCTTTAGCCAGTTCTATGCAATCCCATGTGCACTACTTGCTTGATTGGAATCCCTCAGTAACTTCTAAGAGTCTCACAACTCCAAGGGATGTTGTGCCTCTCTGTGAGTGCCTTCTCTTGGTAGCTGAGTGAAAAAGTCAGCCTAGGAAAGGCTTGTTGCACAGGAAGTGTGCCTTCATGTTATAAAAGAACTGGCTTGTCCCTTTCATTTTCATTTCTAAGAAAAGACTTATCATAGATCCAAAATGCCCCTCTTGCAGGATCCCTAGCCCTTCTTCCAGTCCCAATCCTTGTCAGGAACCTGTTAGGGATAATTAATAGCAGATCACAGCCTTACAGAGAGTGCTAGCAAAGGCAGCACATATTGCCACATTCAGGGCACCAGACAATGACTCTACTGACAAGAAAATTCTGGTAGACCAGCTAGGAGATCTAGAGACCTCCACTGCACCAGAAGACACTAGGGAAGACCAAGGGGAACTCTTCCCACCAAAGGAACAATCTACTGGAGAAGGACGGAGTTTCCACCAGTTCATATCTTTTCTTAGATCTTGCCAAGATAAAAACACTCCTGCCTTATCCATAGCATCAACTTGCTCATCATCCCCTACAATGATGTCCAAGTCTGAGCTTAAGTCTACTCTTCCTGCTGACTTCTCTGGAAAGTCAAAGGATGCCACCTGATGGATCAAGGCCATGAAAGGCCATTTTGCAGTAAATGCTTCCCTCTTCTTCACAGAGGAAGCCAAGATTTATATGCTACTAAACAAGATGAGAATGGGACAAGGTGTTACACATTTCTGCTTATCTTATCTTATCAAGTCACATGGCCTTCATCATGTGATCATGGGACATATCACCTGACCAAGCAAAGCCTTTCACTTCATTCACATTCATTCTAGATCCCTTATCTACATGCTTGCTTAATTACTGACAGTCCAGACCCTTATCTCACATTCCCACTCCACAATGACATAGACACTTAGTAAGTATTCACACACTGACCCTAAAGTATTCTGTAGTATATAATCTGAATCCAAATGACAACCAAACTTCAGTCAAGTCCTGGTTGATTCCCCTACATCATCCTCTTGATCTCTTAGCAAGCCTGATTAGTGGTGACCAAAGCCTTAAGTGATGTAGGTTGCCAACATTAGGACTTGACTACTTTGCTTTTCTCACCACCAAACTCTTCTCATTACCTTGCTGTCATTCATGACAATCCTGGACCCTAGGGGCAAAGAGATCTCTTACTACCCTTCACATTTCACATGCACTTGCATTCTATTACCTTTTATGTATACCCTAGCTATATGCTGGTGAAGGTTGACCCATCCTTAGGAGGGTTGTCAAGAGGTGAGCTCAAGAGCTCTTAATTGATTTAAACACCACCTCTGCATGTTTTCATTTCAAAGGAGCTTAGGCTTGTGTCCATGTGAGGCACATTTATTCTAGAATTACTATTACACAGTGGTCTACTGGTGAAAGAGTGGTCTTGTGCCCACCAGCCCACTTATGATTACATTTTTGAAGACTTGAGTTGAGGAGGCTATTGTCCTGATTGAGTAGAAGTTGGTGTTGACAACAGTCCACACTTCTTACTTTCACATGCTTCTGGATATTTCCCAGAGATCCTGCCAAGTCTGAGGAAATTGAGGTTCACCTCCCTTCTGAGGAAACAATCCAAGGAAACAACTATGAGTACTACCAAGAGTACTTATTTGATCCAATGATGGATATGTAGCCCAAGATGGGCACTACCACTTCCATGGAGAAGAAGAACCACTTGTGCAATGACCATGCACTTCCACTCCTCCACCCATACAAAGAAGAGTAATTGAAAGAAACCTTTTCAATTTACCACATCTCCACCCATATCTCCTTGATAGGATTAGAAGGGAGCTTGACTTTAATCCTGATATCCTGTTTGCACATCACATTACCCAAGAACATAGGAGGCAAGTTATAAGCATACAATTGTACAACCCCCCAGTCCAAGAAATAGAGGTACCCTACCTCTTACAAGAAATGGAAGAAGCTCTAGGAGGCCTAAAAGCTATACAAACTCCCACACCAAGCCCAGAACTGGAACCAGAACTGGTTCTGCAAGAAGAGCACCACATCATGGTACCCCTACAGAGACCCACTCCCACTTGCAGACTCAGAGACTGAAGACTCCTTAGACAACCACTTAGGAGACCAGCCCTTATCCCCTGACTGGATCTTCCAATCACCAGAAGGACAAGAAGTCATGGCAACAGCAGAGGAAGTTGTCATATCCATAACATCCCATCCATCTCCACCTCCTCCAGCCTCACCTCTGGCCTCATCTCCAGCCTCCTCTGGCCTCCTCCACTGCCCTCAGTCCATCTCCACTTCCTCCATGCTTGGAGCTTTGCTCCTCCACTTTGGACCAATGCTGTGCTCGTATAGGGACTTGGCTAACTTTGGACCTGGATATCTCTTGTACATTCTCGTTTGTACTCCTCTTTGCTTCCTTCATCCCTTCTTGGTCCCTTATGGACCCTTGATGTTATTTCATTATTCCCTGACATCCTTGATGTCCCTGTTAACTCTCTAGTATAAAACCTCTGTACCTCTGTTGTGTAACCTTAGCATAAATATCAAATTTAGTTCCACTCTCCTATTCTTGTCATGATCTCCTCCTCCTCCTGTCAGACCTCTGCTCCTCCGAAATATGAGAACACAGACCTGTTCAAGGGTGTAACACATAAGTTCTGCACCAATGTCCTTTCTATGCAACTCTGCTCTGACACCTCTGCTCTGGACTTCAGTCCAACTCCAAGATGAACTTCGTTGATCACCCCTCAGCATCTCTGGACCTCTGATCAGACTTGAGTCTGGAGAGACTGGACCTTAACAGTATATTTGTGCTGCCACTTGAGCAGGTCTCCACTCTTTTCATCTCTGACCTCATGCCATCACAATCATTTGTCATGACCTCAGCATGCTCTTGGGATCCTTGTTGAATCCAACCATGTACCTCCTTCTGGCTTTATGCCACTCCTCTGACTTCTCACCATCCTCTTGATGGCCCTCCTTATTCTATCTCTCCAAACTCCAAACTCTGACCTGACTCTGCCCCTCTGGCAGGTCACCTCCAATCCCCCCTTCCTCATTGCCAACTTCTCCTCCTATGCCCTCTGGTGAGACCACCCTCAGCTTTCAAGCCATCTCTTTGCATTCCATCTTTGTTGGTTTTAGGATATAGCTCACTTGCCATGAGACTTTGTTGAGTGACTGGACTACAAGCAGCACTTTGTCCAACCCCTGCAAGCAGAATGCCAAACCCCCCCATGCTTCCAAAACCTCCACTTCAGAGTGCACTCCAGAATCACCATGGTCCTCGGACTTATTGCCCTCTCACTTCCTTGTCATTGCTATTGCATTTGCATGTGCATGCAAGAGGGATGGCCTAGTCCACCCTGTCAGCCACCTCCAGCCTTCACTGGGGAAGGTAAGACACCTCCAATAGGAAAGTCACCCTCACAACATCTGACTTCCCTCCACCCTCAACTCTGTTACCTCCAATCTTTTGGACCTCAAATCTGAAGGTCACTCTGCTTTCTCTGTTGCCAACTCTGGCAAGTCTGGACAATATGGTATTGGACTCTCTCCAGGTTCTTTTCTCCCTCTCTCCATTCCATTTTGCCTCTGTTATTTCCTTTCATCATTCCTTTGTTCTGTTTCCTCTTTGTTTCCTTCCTCTGACTCTCCCTACCTAAGGACCAAAAGTCTGAAGGTAACTTCATTTGTTGTCCACTGACTCTGGCTTATTCCAGTCAGTTCAGACATCTGGGTAAGGAGTCCACTTCGGTTCCTTCCATTTCCTTCCTCTGTTTCTACTTCTTCTTATTTGTTTCCTTTTTCTCTGCTCCTTCTGTGCTTTTGGATCCCAAGTTCAATAGTAACTCTATTTCATGTCTGATAGCTCTGGTCATGTTTGGTCCTTTTCAGACATTTAGAGTAAAGGACCCCCTTTGGTTCTTTCTCTTTCTTCCATTTCTCCTGTTCTCTGTCCCTTGTTCTGACACTGGGTCATGATGGTAGACTCCTCTTCAAGGAGCGCCATTACTGGTTGACAAACACTCTCTGTTTCTCTTTACCTGATGATCACAAGTCTGAAGGTAACTCCAGTTTGCTCCAGCAACTCCAGAGCCTTTTCCTTCCAAACCTCTCTTTTCATTCTGCTTCATTCTGCTCTTTGTTTTCTCCTTCATCTTTTTCCCTGATCTCTGTACCTGAGGACCACAAGTCCAAAGGTTATTCCATTCTCCACCTCCAGTGCTGCATTGATTAATAGCTGCCACTCTGGTTGCTTGGCCTTGCACTCTGCTCCTTCCAAACCTGAAGACATCAAGTCTGAAGGTAACTCCACTTCAACTCCAGCAACTCTGGAGTTTCCATTTCATTTTCTTCTTCTCCTTCTTGTTTTTGTTTTCCAGACTTGGGATCTATGTCACCCTTGTCTGTGCTCTCTTTAAGAGCACCTCATGATGCACCCCTCCTATTTCTTCTTTTGTTTCATGCCTTTCGGTACTGTCAACTCCGGCAGCATCTGGTCTGTTCCAGACCACTCCATTTCCTTCTGTCCCCTTCTGTTCCATTTTCCAGACCTGGGACTGCGTCGCCCTTGTCTGTGCTCTTTTCTGCAGCACTTGAGGATACAACCCTTATCTTTTCTCTCAGCTTCCTCTGTACCTCCAGACATTAGGTTTCAAGGTAACTCATTCCAAGTCTGGTTTGCTCTGGCAACTCTGGACCTCTTTCCTTCCTTTTCTCTTTTTCTTCTTCTGTTCTGTTTTCTGGACCTGGGACTTGTGTCAC
>JBBPKI010000058.1:0-49503 GCA_038089155.1 Nevesoporus exiguus
AGCGCAGCACTCATAACCTAATAGAATATCTGCGCGAGAAAGGGGAGCACGACAGCTGTCGAGATACACTACACACAGGTAAGGTTGAGTAGGTAAATGTAAGGGATAATCACCTCATCTCAGTCGTCGTGCAGTGCAACGGACTGAGGTGTCTACATACGAAGTGTAGGTCTTATATACGATATGGAATGTATTGAAGCGAGAGGGGTAAAACATAAGGTTGCGAGATATAGCGGTTAGTGAACACAGGAATAGAGGGATGTTACACTACGGGCGAGGTACTGTGCATTCGAGAAGTGGGGAGTGTTTATGCGCCGGTCGTGGCATATGCGCATCGCTGGTGGCAGCGCGCTTCCTAATTCCAACGAAATCGACATGATCGCTAGTACATTACACGCCGGAACGAGTGCCTAAGTCTCGCTAGGTATAGTACGCGGTGGCTAGGTCTCGCTAGGTCTTGTGATAGCGTTAGTCGAGTTTGGTCCGGTCTCGCTATGTCTCACTAGATCTTGCTAGCCCTAGCTAGGAGCGTCGGACTGTTGCGGGGTTCGCTAGGAGTCACGAGAATTTGCCACTTTTGCCGATGTGCTGTGTAAGTCCAATATGCGGCTCGCGCTGGTCTACTGAGGAGACTGGATACAAATAGAACGTCTATCGTTTCTGTGGCATGCCAGCAGTGTCAATGTCTCGCTGTGAGCATGGCGCAAATGACACGGAGCCTTGCAAGCATCACTACCACTGGTGTTTGATAATTGATCATCGCCTTCCCGGGCCGGGGCCCATTCAACTCCCGATTCGTAGGTGACAAGTCTATATATTATACTGCGGAGTAACTACATGCACCGACAGCAATGGAGCCATACAAGTTGCATTTGCCACTGTTAGGAGTAGGTCCGCCATCAACATCTTGTAAAGCAATGTTGTCGCAAGGAGATATATATCTAGATTTCGAACGACATCTGTCTACAAAAGACAGGCGTCAACAAGCATTGGTCCCATCTCCACCGCGCTCTTCTTTGGCAAGAGTGACATCCATCTGCTTTCCTTGATCTCGGGACCCTTGTTACCGAAATACCTCTCGCCCTCGAAGCTCCAGTCGTCATTACCCCGCACCCACTGACCCACTCCGTTGCAATATTCCTTTACCTGCGCGTTCAGAGGCTCGCCCCATTGTGGGAGCGCCGCCAAGGCAGTACGAAACCTCTCTTTAGCACCGAAGAGAAAGTCTTCGACCCAGAGCATAGCACCGTTCACGTCTGTGTGATGCTCGTGCATCACGCACGTGATCATGTTGTACAGGTCATCCCCGCGCCGTTGCTCGAGGTTATAGGAAACGATATCCTTTGGAGCAGTCACGTCAGTATCGCGCGGTACTCTGATTCTCATGCATATCACTGACGTTAGAGAAGGCAATGATCTCGATAGCCGCAGTGGTCATCTCCTGGATGGTGGGGTGCGACATCACTTCATCAGGGATGTCGAGTCCCAGCTCTATAATGACGAACGAAGGCTTCACTGCGCTCGTACGACGCCGTGCATCGATGTAGCTCTTGATATCAAGAACGCGACGATCCTGCCTGTCGACGGATTCCTGCACGACAGCCGCGAGATACTCGTCCATGGCCTGGATCAATCTCTTCCGCAATGTCACGGTGGCATTTTGTGACATCCGTTCAGAGAATCTATCGATCGAGCGACCCTTGGTCTGAGAAACGACCAACGGAACTTGTGATGCACTCACTGACGTGCCGCTTCCCCACCAATCCACTCGTGTTTTGGACGTTGTTTATATGGGTTGCGGAAGGCATCCATGATCACGTCCTTTTGCATACGGACCTCCGGAGGTGTAGACCAATCGGAATGCTCGTCGAATAGGAAGAGCAGATGTATGAGATCACAACCAACTCGAAGATGCTCTGGACGAACGGCTAAGTTAGTAATCCGCTCCATATACCTGCGATAGATTCACCTTTGCTTGCAGTAGGGTAAACTAGACATGCGAGAAGATCTATCAAAATAAAGTTAGCATAGAAAAAACACGAAGGAAAGTACCTACTAAAGTCGCAGCGATCGAAGGCATCTTGAGCTTTGGAGCTGAATGCTTGGAAGCTCGTTATCCACGCGTCTCCCTCCTTCTTTGCAGCAGCATAATTTGGATTGAGCCGACGAGGCCACGGCCATCTGGCGAGCACGTTCGGAATAAAGATTCTGGTTGGTGTTCCGTCTTTCTCGGGGGTCGACTCTTCCCGAAGGATGGGGCCATCGGCAAAGCTCTTGAGCCTCCTGGTGATCAGGTGAGCAAAGCGAGAGAAGACAAAATGGATAAGAAAGCCGTTGAGTAAACTAAGCGAAAGTAGGGCGGAGGATTCCATACTGATCGATCTCCTCAAGTGCGCGCTGGTCTTTTATCTGCTTGAAATCCTGCACCTAATTCGGATCTACTAGTACGGCCAAACCTGAATGCAATTTCCGCAGACGGAGAGGCCAGGAGTGTATGCAAAGCATCAGCCAAGCACTATATTCCGCTTGGTCTTGGATCACGGACACGTTCCAACGCATAGACATGAAAAATCTTGTGGAGAGTTCGCGCTAATCTGGATCACGATCGAAAATGCAATTTCCGATGTCCATTCCTCGAAGCTATGGTCGAAACGTTGCTCTTTTCGAGTTCGTGCTTTCGCAGGAGGCGGATATGAATATGAATTCTTCCAGCGTTCGTGCATTGCCTGCCTCTGCTAGGGAAGTGTACGGCGAACATCATACTGCTTGGTGCGAGCGCCTCGTAGTCGTCCAGGAGATGGAACTTCTTGTGGTGTGCGGCAGCCATCAGAGCACTGTGCCTCTCGTGTCATGTTCCAGAAATATGAATGCTTGTACTGATGCTAAATTCTGCGATAGTAGGAGAATTGAACTCTATGACCAATGCTATGGGCGCCGCCGCACCACAACCCACGGGGGACATCAGAAATCAAAGTCGGAGATAAAATAGGGAACCAGCCTTGCTGTACTGTTAGAACTTTTCAATTCCCTTCACTATATCACAGACTCTTCTCGAATTACCTTTCACACATTCACAATGTTCTATTACATTCCATTACTTTCTATCACATGACGTCATCGTATTACTAAGTACATAGCCACTCAGTAGTCAGACACTATATAAACTCATGTATCTAGTCAACTGGTTCTCCAGTCTTGGAATTGTTACTCGTTTCTCCTAATTAGTGGTTCCCTGGAACTGCTCGAGTGTGAATATCATAACATGTACATCACAGGTGCAGACCACCCAGCGCCCCGGTCAATTTAAAGTTGACGCAGAACCACAGGTTTGGAGGTAGCTAGGATGGGCTGTGCTAACGACAGGCAATCAAACTTGGATAATAAAGCTTGAGACCTGCCATCATGATCATGCGTTATGGACCGATCTGATCGCTGCCAGGGCATTTTTTCGAACTGGTCAGAACCCTGGATGAGTAAGCGCGAATGACCGTTGGGCGCTTGATCTGGGTCGATAGTTGTAGGCGGGTCCTGACAATCGCCTACCGTGACAAAGCAGCCTTCCCCGATCCCTAGACGTTGCTACTCTACGGCCCTTGCTACTGGGGGTTCCTCAGGGACCCATGGATGCATCAAACTCCCCGGCAATTGGTAAGAGGCGGCTGTTCAAGATGAAACGCTTGAAGACAGACAAAGCTCGCTCATACCTTCACCACATCTCTAGCATAAATGTAACCGTCCCTCGGCTCCAGTGTGGAAATAAACCAAAGAAACGTTGTTGAACGTGAGACAATCTCACATAATATAATCACGTGCATACAAGCCCCACACGACTCATAAGATGTCGCCCCTCATAGCTAGGAGACTATATTGATTATCCTAGCTATTCAGTAGTCTAGTACTTAAGAACAAAGGGTAGTATAGGGGACAGTAGTCGTCCCTTGCCATCGCCCCACATCACACTCGTCTGACCTTCGTCCGACTCGTTGCCGCATCACACATCTTATCAGTTAGAACTCCGCCCAAACGCTACAGATCGCTACAAACGTGAATAACGGAAGGGAATGGGTGTAGCTGGTACCCGAGACTGGAGAGCAGAAGCCTTCACAAGGCGAGCGGAAGTACCACACGGTTAATTAAAAAGGATGGCGAACGAGCGTAGTGCACAAGTTCTAATAGCGTACAGTACACTATCTCAGAGTGCATAATGTTGGTCACCTACCTCTCTTGTATCATGGTGTTGCCGTTAAGTTGGTGGTACCTGGCCAATTTGTTGTAGGACATACTACGTATTATGAGATGATGCACTGTACGGTCTACAGCTTCGGCATAGTCACTAGTATGGCTACGCATACGGCGACGATCACATCCTTGGTGGTCCGCTTACTTCCTGATTGTCCACACGTAAGGCACAAATGTCTTGAACGTCCAAGTCAGATTCTGAACTCCTCCCTTCCAATTAATCTGACTGTGAAGCACTACGATACTTTGGACCCCTTCATCACCCTGTCCTCGCTTATCTCTTCTGAACTTTGCCTCTGTGGTGCTGCGGCAACAGCTGTCCCAAACATCGACGTCGCCCGAGGAG
Organism: Nevesoporus exiguus; assembly: GCA_038089155.1. Taxonomy (NCBI): domain Eukaryota; kingdom Fungi; phylum Basidiomycota; class Agaricomycetes; order Boletales; family Boletaceae; genus Nevesoporus; species Nevesoporus exiguus. Next base: position 4,586 of record JBBPKI010000058.1, read on the forward strand.
GTAAGCATCGAATGCACAGAGCTCACTCCTTCCGAACGGGGGTCACCGGTCACGTCCGCGCCGCGCTAAATTGGCACTCGCCGCCCAGGGATTCCGCAAACTTTCTCAACCACGACTCTGTCAGGGCCCTCAGCTGCTGGAAGGAGCCAGCACCCTGAGGAACTCGGCGGACAAGGTCAGAGACACTGTCGCTTGTGTCCGTGATGCTTGTGGCCGCGTAGTGATTGTTGACACCGCCGGCCGAGGTGTCACGACTCACGATGGCGCCAATATGCTCGCCAATTTGATCTATGGGTCCACCGTCACCTTCTCATCAGGTCAAAGCATAGCGTTTCAAAGAAAGGTCGCACCTGCAGTGTTCATCGCGACGTTGACACGGTCGTGGATATCGACTTGGATGGCTGCGGCAGCAGCAAAACCGAAGTATAAAGCGAAAGAGACGAATAAGGCTGAGAAATGCATGATTTGGCGTGAGGGAAATTTCAGTGCGTCAGATTCAAGGGATGTCGTTGGGAGACTTGGAGGTAGTTGGTCTGCTGTCCTTCGACTCGATGCTGGACCCGTTTATATGCCTCCAGGAAGACAGCATGTCCCAAGCGCGAAGGAAGAGTGCTTGTACTTGCCTCAGTTCCAGTTTCACCCGCCACTGTGGAGACTGCGTTGTAGGTTCCTGTCGAGGTGTGAGCGGTTCTGCCACCACGAAACTGTACCCAGAAGCGAGATGAAACCGTCTACGAGCTGAGCAGCAGAAGATTGAGCATACCTTACACGTCTGGTGCCTTGCTTTCCATTCACACTGCTCGGGATTGCCCTGTTTTGAGGTACGGTATCCCGTAATAACGTCCACGTAGACGTCAGTCCAGTCCAACCCAACCGAGCCAGTGAGCTGAACTAGGATTCAGCATGTTCTGCCAGACCTCAACTGCACGCGCATCTATTCCATCGTACATCGCTAGTCAGTACATCTCGTCACCCTTCAACACCGAAGCGCGCGTCCGGCCGTCAACACCTTATAGGCTATGGTTCGTTTGAGATGAAAGCAATACCTGCAAGTCAAAACATCGCTTTGAGGCATGGACAAAAAAAAGAACGTTTTCGCTATGTGGCATGACACCAATGGAGATTTACAGAACGAAGTCCAGACGCAATCAGAGCCAACAATAGCGTGGAAACACTGCAGGGCCAGTCGCAGATGCGACACCTCAGTCCCGAGACGGCATCAGTCTCTGTCAGATGATATGCGACTACGCTATCAAGCTAACGAGGACTAGACGTGACAGACGTCGTCGTCGTGTAGTCAGGATCACAGAACGAAAGACAACGCACATAAGTTGAGATCATATTTCTGTCCGATCTACTGTAGCTGTTAATATCGTTAAACGATGGAGTCAAGTGCAGCAAGGAGTATACCGACACTGTTCCTCACCTTTTAGCCAGCTGGTTTCCTCAGGAGCACCAGACCGGAACCAGCGTATCATCGTGGCGGAGCAGGAGTCACGCGTCACAGAAGATGCCAGGGTAGCACAGTGGGCGTTTCCTTTGCCTTATATAGCTCCGCATTCCGCTCGTCTCGGAACCTGGCAGTTAGTAGCCGCCCGAAAGGTCTACTGCACTGTACATGGACGCAGTGCACTGCCAAAGGATGCGTTCCGCTGATTCCGAGGGCCCACGACCTGGAAACAAACACGCGATCAAAACTCGGGCCAAATTTCGTCCTATCATGAGAAGGACCAATCCAGGGTGGAGCACAACCCAAGGAGCAATGCTGCAGCATCACAAAAGTTGCAGAATTATGACATTACCCGACAAAGAATGTCACGCTCGTTACATGCGTGGATGTCATCGCCGTGCCGTGTTGACGATGCCAGGACGCCAATAGACCCTCGTCTGTGTCAGGAGAGAACCTATCGTCAAAGTAATGATATAGATATACATGTATCATATAGGGTACAATTAAGACATATGTGTGTCATGTGGAGTACGATTCAGACAGCACATGACACATAAATCTCTGAAACCTCACAGCGCACCGTACCATTCCTGAACCCAAATGTTCGAGATCGTCCAAGTCCTCTCCCTTGTCAGCAACGACCTGATCTAATTCGTGCCCTTCGTCTGATTCATGCTCGCTTGCATCACCGTCCCCTGCCCTGTCTTCTTCTCCTTCGAACAAGTCTAAGTCGCTGTCCAATACCGATGCGATTTCATCGTCTGCGTCCGAATCTTCTCGTACTTTGTGCCCCTCCCTCTGAAGTGGTTCGTCCCAGTCCCTGGTGGCCTTGTGCCCAATTCCACCGCCTCTAAACCGCATGAACATGTCTCTGTTGACAAACCTTGAAGGGATTGTAAATTGTATAGAGGTAGATACAGTTATACCACTTACACGTTCATGTAGAAGTACTTCCAGTCGCTATTCCACTGAGAGTCATCCCCGTTGAGGCAAACAAATGAGGGTCCGGGATTTCCTTCTGTTGGATCATATGTGAAAGCCAGGATTAGATGAACACCACGAGTTGCTGAACTAGGATTGACAAAATTAAATGTGCTGGCAACATTCTCCTCAAGAATTGGAAGCGGTGGAGTCGCAAAGGCATTGTAAGATGTTCATGACGAGCGGGATCCGCCGGACGTGGGCAGTTGCAAACAGAAAAGATTGTATACTGCGGGTGGTGAGTGGTAATACATCAACATCTATGATGTAAAAAATAGATCTGACCACCTATAGAAAGGGTTACTGGAGGCATTCTCATAGGTGACTCACCAATTTGAGCCTGAGCGCCCCCTGATGATCTGGTGAGGTGGTAGCGGAGTTGAGATAAGATAAGTGCGATATGAGACTTTCCCACACCCCCTGTCCTCATGCCAGCTCGACGAGCTTCTTCAGACTCCTCATCCTTGTCCTCATCTTTGGATTCTGACAGAGAGAATACTTGTCGAGCAAGGAAGAAGGCTACACAAAAGAAGCAAAAGGGAAAAAGTAAGTGAACCAGCATATATTCGCATACTACTACAATCCCATACCCTTTTGGAAGCAACCCAGCAAATCGGACACAGATTCGTCATCTGAGTCAGAATCAGATGCAGAGAGTCAATCCACCAGCATAAAAACGTCAACAACCTATCCAAACAAGTTGTGTTATACAGTCTCCTTGGTGTGTATACGCGCATGTACTCAGCCCCTGGTGGCCACCCGGGTGACCTCCTTCCCACGGTCCCCCTCGCGTGGTGGCGAGTGACCCCGCGAGCGGCAAATTGTACACGACGCTCTCATTGGACGCAACGGCACGAACGAGACGACGGCGGCCAGGCAACGAGGACTGCCACATGAGATGATCGGACAGGGGACGTGGCTGGACGCCCCTTTTGTCCCTCCCTTTCTCGCCATCCCGTCCCTGTCCCGTCTTCCCACTGCTGACCGGCGGTGAGCCTGCCCGTGCACTTCCCTCTGAAGCCCTTCGGACGACGCACTCACCCTTCTCGGACTCAGACTCGGACTCGGACTCAGAAGTGACTCAGAGACTACAGCGGCGGACAACACCACGCCCACCGACTCGCTTGCCTCATAGACACCCCACAGCACAAACAGCCTAGGCGGCGCTTGGACGTCTCGAGACGAATGAACGAAACGAAGGGGACGGTAGACGAAAGAAACTGCCACTGCCACCCCTCTGCTGCCGAGATGATGGGGCTCAACGCGAGGACAGTCGATGGTCGTGATCAGGCGGTCGTGAGAGAGACGGTCGAGGTGCCGTATGAGGCGAACGACCCGTGAGTGCACGACATGCACCGATCCATTACCGTTCGGAGAGGACTGATGGACCATAGGCCTGGGCCCGTTCCAGTGAAAGCCGGCGCCGCGATGGTCCAGCGACAGATTGAGAGGTGGCCGCACCACAACAGCAAACGCCGGTTCACCATGAAGACGAACATGGACCGCATGCGCAGCGTGCTCCTGGACCATGCATATGGGTTCACGAGGGAGGTAGTGGTAGCCAGGTCCCTCTTGGGACCGTGCACCGACGCTCCGGACATGCCAGCCGGATTTGAAGGCACCGGGCACGCTGGGCATGACGGGGCCCCAGCATGGGAGGTACGGGTCGATCGTACTGTTGGGATGCCGGTTTGAGATGGTATGTATTGACTGCCAGCCCTGCCGACGCGCATTATATGCACTGTTATATCACCTCACTCAAGTCTCAGATGAACAAGACGATTTCCATGACTTGCGCCACCTCAACTTGCAAGGAGCAAACCGGTACGACAGTGCTGTCAAGAAAGCGCAAGGCCGGAGCCATCACTGGTGACAAATCTGCAGGTGAAGAGACCAAGGAAGAAGGCCTCCCGTCGTTCACAAGATAAGGGGAAAGCAAGGGCAAAGGCCACTGCTCCGTCAGGCAACAAAAGTGATACTCCGGTAGGTGAAGGTTCTACTAAAGATGCTTACTTCAGTTTCATCCTTGGCCTCTGTCATCGTTTGGTCCTCACATCGCTTTTGGCCCCCTGCATCACGTTTATCACCCCGTCTTTTATGCAAATCCCTCTCACATCTCTGGTTGGTTTTGTTGGATGACTACACCCCCTTATCCCCATACTATTAGGTTCTGCTGGACTTTCTGGTCACGTCGCTTGGACTGCACGAGTCTACCATATCACTTGCATAAATTGAGACTTCACTATAGCATGTAATGTATTATTATGTCTGGGTTGGTAATTAGAGAGCATCGTTTCCTTCAAGTGTCTTTTATTGTCTGATGCGTGATTTATGTCTGCGGTATCGAACAGATCTACTTTGGCTCTTTATGTCAGAATAGCGTTGGCTGGTATTACATTCCATTATCGGCCCCAAGTACAACATAAACGACAAGGGTTGGCACTACAGACAGCGTATGACATAAGTTTGTCTTACAATATCGACTTTCTGCAACTTTTGTGATGAAGACGGCCGTGTCGAGACGATATCGGGCAAGTTGGAACAACTAAATATGTTTTATATTGACTATAGAAGGGGGGGCAACAACCCTAGGGTGCAAAACGCAAGCACAATGTTGGAAATAGGTGTCAAGTTAGCAAGCGCGTGCGCAGCCGCCAGCGCGAGCGAACTGAGCAAGTGTCATTGTTCGCACGCGACACGAATGTCAGATGAGTGTCGCACACGCATGATACCTTTGTTATCTTTGTTTCTGTCAGACTGTTTCATTTAATAGCCTTATGCTCCATTCTTGCGAGCTCAGTACGTTCAGTATATAAAGCCCATTTATCGTACATAGACACCTCAGTCCGTTGCACCGCACGACGACTGAGGTGAGCTAATAGTTGTTTACATCTACCTACTCGAGCTTACCCCTATGTAGTCTCTCTCGATAGGTAATATATATAGTCCGTTGCACCGCACGACGACTGAGTCTCTCTCTCGATAGCCGTCGTGCTCCCTTTCCTCCTCTGCACATTCTTTTCACACAATGGCACCCGAAGCCAATTGGAGGGGTCTGCGCACAGACTTAGCACGAGCGAGCCGTGACTTACCATATCGGGCAACCTTGCGCTACCACCCCACGGACGCATATACGGACTCACTATCGATACTACGGACGACCTCTGCATTGATGCTGCAAATACTGTTTTGGGGTATTCAGTTCCTTTTATCACATTCTTTGCTATTTCCCTCTTTGTTTTTGGCAAGCATTCACCTTGCTAGGGTTTCAGCTTGAGGGGGAGTGTTGGAATTTCTTGATTACCTACGCATTTAGCTTACATAAGCTAGTACTTACATCGCATCTTAGGATAAAGTATCCTGCAGGTTAGTACTTACATTTACCTATCTAATACACAGTGACTACAAGTATCCTGCAGTCTAACAGGACGTTCCGGCAGTGCGATCCAATCCATTTTTGGTGATCCATGGAGACGTTTCCAACTCAACACCACCGACTGAAACTGTGCCAGACAAGGTTGAGATCCACCAACATCGCGAGTGCCCACGAAATTTGATCTTCAACCCTTGGAGCAGGCAGTCCGCCAAGAGATGGTCGTCGCGGGGAAAGGGCTCGACTCACCCAAAGTATGCACTTATCTTTCGTCGTTTTGACCTTTTCCAATACCCTGCAGACTGGGATGCGAGAAGCCACTTCAAACCTGTGAGCAAGAACGATGCCAAACTAGGACGGGAGTCATGCCGCATGTACGTACAGTATACCATTGGTTAATGAGATGGTCTGCAGTGGCCCCGTCGGTGAGTACTAGTTGAGCAGCGCGCATCGTGCTCTCGGCCTCGCGCCGCAACCCCTATGCTCGTCCCGGGCGGCTCCGAGTTCCTCATCTCTCCTTTCGTCGTTCCCACCCTCCACTCGCACTTCGCATAATACCATCGCGACGCCTCGCACATCATCCTCCACCCTGGGGTCCTGAGCGAGCAGTCTGCCCTATCCACCAAGGCTTGTGCGAGGTGTTCTCCACCCACCCTCGCAGCTCACCAGGCTTGGTCCCACAGGTAGCCTCCGTCCAGGACCGGTAAGCGCTTTGCACTTTCGCCCATCCACACTCGTCCCCTCTCCAATAGCCACCTCGTCAATTACACCTTAGTTACTCCACCAATACATCAGTCTGATTACCTTGTGCCCAAGCAAACTCAGCACCGTCCAAAGAATGCACTCAATTATATCACGGTTTCGTACACTAGCCGCCCCCAAGCCCTGGCAACTCATATCATTACACGTTCAATCCCCACGTCCCGCCCTGATTTCAATCACTCGTGGATAACAGCGACCACTCGACAACTGCATCACTCCGCCCCTCACGACCGTGAACTTGGGTGACAGAAACCCTGTCTAGCAAGCACAATGATACGGGCGCCCTTGGTACGTGCTCGTCCTATCAACGTTTATACCCGACTCAGCATGCCTACCTACACGCAGGACACTGCTATTTCTCCAAACTCCTCCAAGCGATGATGGCCACTGCCAAGATGGCCCCGGACGGCGGCGAAGCTCGACGATTGAATCGTGGTGCGTACTCCATTGGATTGCAGATACGCGAAAGTCAGGTATGCTGGTTACGGAGCTTCGTAGTACTGTCCCTGCAGGCCGTCGATGAGTCTAATAATCCAGCCAGTGCACGGTCTCCTCAACGAGGACGGTTGACGACACCTGAGCGGCTCTTCCAGTCTCCATCTACGAGAAAGATAGCACGATGGAACGAAACGAATATTACACGGATGGGATTGCACCAAGTGATACATGTCCAAGTAGTCGTATGATAAATAGAAACGATAAAAACCTAATCGTCATGTCTGTAGGAAACGTGACATGCCACTCTGAACGACGATCTTTTTCATGATGGTTGGTTCTGGTGTTAGATGAGCGAGTGAACAAAGGTGGGCAAGTAAGCCCGTCGGACACGTACGGTCTGCTGACGGCCTCCATCACCTCGTTCGTGGCAGTCCGCTCAAAGTCCTCTCTCCCTTTCATTAATCCCTCCACGAATTGTATGCACAGTCCGTGCACCTTGGCGAATGCCCGAAAGGATAGAAACGCCATGCTCTTGGACGCCTCCAACATCGCTAGTATATGCTCCATCACTTCGAAACGCTTCTCCAGCTCCTTGTCCGGCTTGAACTGGCAGAAAAACGCAAACGCAGCGCTAATGTCCGTTTTGATGTGGTCCGTAGCTGCGGGGAGACAGAGTTTGGGTGAGTTGGCGAGCGCGGTGAGATACCTGACCAAGAACGTGTCGAGGAGGTCCTCCACGAGTAGTCCGAACAAGAGCGGTTTGAAAACTATTGGTTGGACGTGTAGTCTTTTATCGTCACAACGATCTGTTCCATGATCCCGTCGTACCACACAGCTTGAAAGAGCTGCTTCGTCGCCAGTTTGAGGCCATTGGAGACGATAGCGAGGAACGTCTGCATGCATTTCTTGGCGACGTCAAGGTTTCCGTCGATAGCATTGTTGAGCTTTTCATTGATGGGTAAGCGATACTTTTCAGACACGAGTGGTTCGAGTTTGACGAGGAGTGCTTTGGTATTGCTGGCCGATTTGATTCGCAGCGCGAGACAGTATTCGGTGAGTCCGGCGAAGACTTCATTGGGTTATTTGATTTGCTTTTTGAACTCAGATTCAACGAGCTTGGTCCATTGATCTTGAATGCCTCGCATGACCTGACTGATTTCTTCGACAACGCGCGAGCAGGGCGCCCTGTCCGCTCTCCATCTGGAATAGGATAACAGCACCCTGTGTACCGTACAGCTCATCGCTGTCCACCTCCAGTTGCGTCGCACGCATCGTAAACTCTTGAATTTGCCTTCATCAAATTGGCGGACCATTCATCCAGTTTTTTCACGATGAATTTGAGGAAATCTGCGATAAGGTTGCGTTCTTCGCCGTTAAGGGATGGATCGATAAGTTCAGGTGGGATGTTGAGTTCTCTCATGCTGTTCTTGTATTCTTTGAGCCATGCAAAGAGGTGCAACAGGATGCTCACCTCGGGTTCCTATTTGAGAAGATGTTGCAGGGTTGCGTTCAGGTTCTTGTGATATTCCTTGACGTATAACGGATACATGTCATAGCCGGGAGGGAAGTAGGGAACGACGTCACCCTCGATGCGGATGAGGTCCTCTGATATCTAGCCTAGGTTATCCAAGAACTCGCCTGGATCCTGTTGATACTGCTCGTAGCTGTTTTTGAACGTGGACTGGATCGTGTCCGAGATTGCTTTCATGATCTTGGGGCGGTAGCGTTTGATGACGCGGGTGTTGGCTTGCATGGATGTAAACCTAGAGGCGACATTCGTATTGGCAGCTTTTTTGACGAGACAAATGGCGATCGCCTAGCGAAACTGAGCTGGTAGCAAGTCACGCCGATGAAGTCTTTCTAAACACACCTTTTCGTCGTCTCTTCCCTCAAACTCTGCTATCTTGTTGAGCTTGATGATTTCTGGATGGCCAGCATGAACAAGTTGGAGGATGTTCCGCGCCAGATCCATGAGGTACGATTCAAAGTTAGCGATCGACTCGGATAGTCTCTCCAATATGTGAATCAATTTCTGACGAGACGCAGCAGAAGCCTGCTTCGCCGGATGCATGGTCTGATTTCGGAACACTTCGAGACAGTTGATCTAGAAGTGAATGTGGAGTAAGTTGGGAGTAGAGCCAACGAGTTCTCGGCTCTCCATTGCAAGCATCTCGTCGAGGACGTTGAGCTTTGAGTTCACTTCCAACAGGTTGTTTACCATCCCCTCGGTTTGTTCAAAGTTCCGGTGAACCATAGAGACCTAGACATGGGGATGAGATCAAGGGGAAGCGTGCGTTCAAGACTGGCTTACGCAGCTGTTCTGGTCGAGTGTCGATATGGCGTTCTGGGGGTCCGTACATGGCCTGTCGATGGTTTTCATCTCCTCCTTGAGCAGTTGGACGTAGCTGCGCGTGCTGAGGAGTTTCTTGAGTCCCTCCCGCGTCGCATCCAGCCACTCCTTGACGCCGCCTTTGAGTCTAGCATCGATGGAGGCCTTTTCTCTCTTGTTTCTAGCGGAAGGTGACAACTTTGGTGAGGTCGTCGGGCGATTGAAGGTATTCACCAACTGCTTCAGCAGCGGATATGTGGAGTGGGACCATCGCCATGGTGGGCAAGTTGAAAACGACTCTGAGGGAAGCACGGTTATGATTTTTGGTAGTCTGATTTCACCCATGGCGTCCACGACAGCACGCTGTTCACCGTCAAAAAATACCCTCGGCCTGATTTTGTGTCAACAAAAAGTGCCATGTCGAACGTTCGCAACCGACTCGATCCAGGGCAAGGACATGGTGACCGTCGGAGGCGGAGCGGTCGGCTTGGCTTTGGCAAATACCTTCCATGGGCATACGTCAATGATTCGCTATACGTGAGATCCAGTCTACTTGCACCCACGACCAGTTGATCCATGAGTGTGACGTAGATTCGGGATGGCACTTTAGATGCACGCATCATCTTTGATGCCGCAGAACTTCCTTTTGCCACCAGCGATGCAGAGTCTCACAAGAGGGCAAGACTGACTGAAAACTTGAACTTGCAATGTGCCTTTCTCCGCCACCTCAAAGGGTGGTGCGGCATCAATTTGCTGCGAAAAGTCAAGGTCGAGTCGATCCAGTCCGGACTCCCACTACCCTGGTGACTCTGGTTCGCATTCCGAAAACTCGGTTGTTGCTGAGGACCTGGAGACAGAGGTGGATGTGCAGAGTTCCGCCGATAGCCTGAGGAAGCAGGAACTTATCATACCAGAACCAGGGCTCAGGGAGGTGGGGGCCATTGTCGGACTTAGCCAGGTTCAATAGTGGGTCTCACCTAGGAAAAGTGTTGGACAACTAGTTCGTGAACTCGCATGGTCGGTGGATGCCGCAACTCGGCAAGGTTCAAGCGCCGACTAGACTCGCATAAGTGAGCACAGGCACGGGTACCGAGCACAGGTCACACTCGTGACTTGTGACAAGTCAATACCATACCCGTGGGAACGGGTATGTACCTGTAGCGGGTACGGGTACGGGTATGGGCACTGGTACCCAGGGGTATACCCATGCCTACTCATCTCCCGCCTTCATCATCGTCTTGTCTTGTTGCATACGGCTTGGCTAAGCTCGGCCCAGTTTATGGCTTCAGGCCAAGCCTGTACAACCATGTAGTTAGTTTAGCATATTTATATGATAATATACATAAAATAAAATGCCACGAAGTGCATAGTCGCCCATTGGAGGAAAGCAGTGCACCGGGCGTCTCCGTTCGCTTAAGCGGAGTTTAAATTTCCATGTAAAAATTCGGTACTATTCACTTGACTCGTACTAGTACCTCTTGTATACTAGTGTGCTACTAGTACACGAATAGTGCCTAATGAGACCCACTATTATTTCACGCAACCAACCGTCCTGCCATATGAGTGCTCGACGTGTCCGCCTTCCTACTGTCGCAATTGCGAATTGGTTGGGGCTCACCGTAATGAAGGGACCGACTTCAGACTGCGCCTACTAACCGACGCGGTTAGTCGCTCTCTCGCTTTCTGTATCCAATTGAGAGTATCCTCGGTATACTATTGGAGGACAAGAAGATGTAGTGCACGTGACCGCGACACGGAGTGACGCAACGCGGCAGCAAAGTGCATCCTGCAAAGGCTACGATGAGCGTACTCTGTCGTGTGTTGCGCGGGTCTTCGTCAGTGCTACGACGGTCCTCCATTGCATCGTGTTCGCGCGCCTTCTCCACCGAGGCCGACACTCTCAAGCAGAAGCCAAAAGCCAGTACACCTCTCCGACGTACTGCCTCCGCTTCTCTTCCTATTCGTTCAAATCCGACCCCGACCCGTAGCCCGATCAGACCCGTGCTGACTCTCGCAACCGCAGAACGCTATATTCCTACTCGCCTACGTCCTCGCCTCACGCCAGACTCTCAAAAGCTTCACGACGCATGGTGGATCCCACGCTGGGGCGAGGACGGAGAAATTTTCGTCTTTGGAAACGGCAGCTTCGTATGCTGGGGCTTGGGCGAAGACGACGCCCGCCAGTTCGCCAAGGACATTTTGGCGCCTTGTGAGGTCGGCTCGCTCCGAGATCCCGAGACCGAGGAACTCGAATTCGTGACAGATCCAAACGAGTAAGGCCACTTTTAATGATGGTGCGTAATGTGCTCATCGTCCCTCCCCTTCTAGGAAAACTCGGATACAAGGTGACTTGATTATTCTCGGACGCGTTGCACAGCTCCAAGATCCCTCGAATGCCGCTTCCTTTACTCCGCCGAATCCATCCCTCGATATGTCGACCCTCCTCGCTCGGTATGCTTACTCCCAAGCGCTCTCTAGGTCCACCGCGCTCTCTGTAATTGAAGAATCCCTTGACACGTACCTCCTTTCCGTCGCCCAACTACCCCACTCCCTCGAAAAGACAGGGAAACCTGGACTCGGACGCCAGGAGCTCATCAAGAAGCTTGGTGTCCTCATGAAGTTCCGCCAAGGTCTCAACCTCAACCGCGAGAATTTCTCTGATACCCCTGATCTGTACTGGACCGAGCCAGAGCTCGAGAGCCTTTTTAAATCTATGACAGCTGCACTGGAAGTCAAGGCACGCACGCACGCCGTCAACGAGAAGATTACTTATGCGACCGAGGTACGTTCATATCGACCTCGGGGCACTGGACGCTCGTCTCAGTTCAATTTTAGGTCCAGTCGACCCTTAGACAGCTGCTTACAGAGGTACGTCGATCGGCATTCATCCTGCCATGCACAAGGTGCTCAACGCGTCCTAGTCTTCCGCGCACCGGATGGAACTAGTGATCATTGCTCTCATTGCCGTCGAAGTTATCATCGTGAGTCTTGCCACGTTCTTGCAACTCAAAGTGTAACCGGATTTAGGCCCTGATACGAGAAGGACCCGAACTCTACCGGATGGTTTTTGGTTTGCCGAGAGAGAAGGATGTCGGTTCCATCAGATCCCATTGAACGCTCCCCACTAGCACGCCCGTGCAATAGACCAGGCTAATTTATCCAGCTAGATCCCAAATACTGTTCCTCATTGTCCAACTACAATGTACAATTCAGTACCACAGATCTCTGTAGTATGCACAAACATCATCCAGTTCACCTTCAAGCCCGATCTCGACCAATTATACATTTCTCATTCGAATAAGATTCTCAGCAAGTGCAGACCGCGGGGCAATCAGACACTTGAACGGCTTCGGAGCACTATCGTCACAACTAGCGATGAGCAGTGACCAAACGAGGGCTCGAAGCCAGCTCACCACGAGAGTCCGGTTGTGAATTCCACCTCAACGTCGATTTCGTTCCCAAACTCATCACGAGGTTTCGCAATGTCCAGTACCGCCAATATGGTCGCGGTGGCAACCCAGACGCTATGATCTGCAAAGTGCTTTCCAGGACAGGCGCGGCTACGTAATTCAATATTGACTCCAAGAGCAATCGCAAGCATGTCGCTCACCGCCCAAAACCGAAAGTAGGGAGTGCCGTCCCCTCCACAAGCGTTCCGTCCGGCGTGAGATGGCGCTCGGGCATGAAGGCCATCGGATCATCGAACCGCGTCTCGTCGTGCGCCATTGACCTGCGTCAGCTCAGCTGAAGTACGTGGACCAGCAGACAAGATACGTACCAAATATTGGCAAGCACGATGGCACCTGTCAGAGTTGATTAGGACAATTCGTATCTCTCATGGCACGATGGAGCTCACCCTTAGGGATATACATGCCTTCATATATATCGCTCGTCGTCGTCATGTGCGGAAGTGCTGCAAGAACCGGTTCGAGCCTGGCTAGTGTTCCTGGATCAGCCAACTCACCATTAGGTATTGCGGGTCGCCAACGGAACGCCTCGCGATATACTGCCTCCACGTACGGCAGATCCGGCCTGTCTTCGAAATCCGGGAGGCGATGAGTACCGATGACCCTGTCGATCTCCTCTCGAGCCCTAACCAAGACCTCGGGATGAAGTACCAAACTGAGGAGAAATATTCGCAGCGTCGCGTCGGTCTGAAAAATTGTCAAGCCAATTTAATTGAGAACAACCTAGCTGCCCACAGTTTCAGCACCGCCTAGATGCTGTCCTGAGTACTGGTCAAACCAAGAGAGACGTGCATTCACGTACCTAGGAAACTAGATGCTGCCACAGCTTTGACAGTGTCTTCGTACGTTTTATCGTTCTCCATCTGAAGCAGGGCACTGGTGAGCGACTCTTGAGCTGTTCCAGCAGCCTAACGAGAAAGGCTTAAACTGAATGCTCGACTCAAGAGCGACAAGCAATTACCATATTTCTCTTGACGTATTCAACTGGGTCGTTTAACGTCTCTTTTGCGAGGGCACGACATGCTGCAGCCCGTTGTTTGTATTCTCCTCCTGGCATCCAAGACGGGATGCGAGCCACTGGTCACCTTGTCAATTAGTTCAGCAAAAAATACTTCAGCCGGCAGGACATACAAAACGGAAATGCTAGCAGCAGCGCAGCCCGCTCAGGCGTCAACGCATCCCTGAATAAATCAACAAAATGGTCTACTTTGGTCACGAGTGGGTCATTTTGGGGTGCAATTTCGTATCCGTATGTTGCGGCCATGATCGCCCCTGCTGCAAAGCTGCATACCGTCAAGCAACGTCACTGCAAGAATAAACATAGACGACATACGTCCTGCAATGGGTGGCGAAATCGTCTGGTACATCGAAGAGGTTCTCAACGAGCTGGTGAGCCTTGCAGAGCATCAGTGGCTTGTATTGATTTACCGCCTCTTTGTTGAAGGTACTATTAAACATCTTCCGATGGAGCTTCCATGTGGTGCCATACGGAAGAAGCCCCGAGTTGAAATCCATACCGAACCTACATATGCGCGTGTCAATCTTACCTCACTCTCAGTTTGCAGTAAGGTGACGTACAATTCGTTTGCTGGTATGTAGGGTCTCTCGGAATAAATACTCGACCGCCGTTCCAGCAAGTCGTGTGCGACTTCGACGCTGTTAATGATAATGAAATCAATGCCAAGCAAGTTGGCATATACCAAGCCACCTAGAAAGGGGTGCCTTCAGAAGGACACAGCGGAGCCTCACCGAGAATCGGACGCACCATACTTCTTCGCCCATCGCTCGTAGGTTAACCAAGGATACGCAGTGTCGAGTTCGAGAACGCTACCGACTAACGGAAAGGCGTTCGGTCCCGGAGGTAATGGAAATCCTGCCTTGAGTCGGTTTCGCCGCCACGCCTTTAGGAGAACCACTACGCAGAGCGCGATACCAACAGAATATATGGATGCGGATCCTGCCATAGTCACGAGGTCACAAATAACGCAATGATGCAAACGTTTACCCCCCCAGACCTGATTCAGAGGGGCGGCCTAGGAACAGAAGTAGATTAGAGAGTTGAAAAAAACTGGAAGAGATACGCCACCTCTTTTAGCTCCTCTGTGATTGCGGACCGGGCAGTATTGCTATGTAGTACTGCCGTCCGGCAATGGAAAGAATAAATTTACTTTTCGCAGTGCAGGAGACGGTGGGGAATTAATTATGGACACTCTTACGCCCACAAGCTCAAATAGGTCCTCGGCAGTTCAGACGGACCAGGGTGAAGAAAAACTTCTGCTCCCCTTCAGCCGACCTTCAGGCAAACCAAGTTGAGCGACAGGGTCGGGAATCGACCCTGGGTGGACAATTAAACGAACGAATGCGTCTTCACGGCATTTATTTCACCGGCACAGAGTAGCTCCTGAGGTGGTCACGTTGGAAAAACTAGACAATGCAACGGTGTCTTACCGCGATCCGACAGGGGGTAGAAATGATACAAGCTGTCACCAAGTGATAATCCCCCTAATTTTTTCCAGAAAGACATCATCATAGCGACGTACCATCCACCTGCACAACTTCAAGGGCCTCGCCCAGGGTAAACACTGCAAGTACGTGATCATCGCGGGGCTCGCTCAAATTGCCGCCGCACGAGCCATAGTTTAGAGTTTTGGTGCTGGAGTGAGCGGAGTTTTAACTTTACATAATGCTGACAAAAAAGTGCGGTTCAGCCGAGTTATCGAATACCTACTTATACCGCCATTGCTGCGATGCAAATCAACTTCATTATCACGGTTGATTCAGAGCGTCTGAGTCAAGCCTCCTTAGTATTCTAATTAGAAATTCTTCATAACATCTCCGAGGATGATATCGTGCCTGCCCGTTTAGTCAGGATTTAAAGGCAGGACTCTGTCAGTGGCACCAATTGATCGAAGAGACATGAAGGCCACGTGCCCATAGTGGACTCGATGGGGTACGGATGACCATCAAGGACAAACCGCCGTCATCCGAGCCTGGGAGCACGTTATTGGGTGCAGGGCAGATGGCGATGCTCCGCACTCCGAGATGGAATAGTCTATGTCTACAAGTACGTTGATCTGCTTCCGGGTTCTGCATTGCGGCGTCAGTGTGTGAAGTTCAACCTCGGGCTGGGTACTGTGCCAATGCCCGCTTGACTCATGGCATCATAAATCTCTCTCTGCTTTTCCAGTAGTGAAACCTGATTACTCGCACCAAGGAGAGGGTGCTTTCAACAGCACAATGGTGCGTCCCGGCGAATGCTGAGTAAGTTTTATTTCCTCTGGGTAACGTTACGTCGCATGATACATTGGACGCCACCCATGCATCGGCGTGAGTACTACTTAGGCAACATTTGACGGATATCTCACTCAGCTTCTCAACTTCACTTTTTTTGGCGGCTAGGTTCAAGGTTCAAGGTTACGCCATCTTCAAGCCTGTACGCATATTGCAACGAGAGCTTACAACCGGCGTCATTCCTTCTGAAATTCTTCAACAGAATAAGTTCCACCACTTCATGGGATCTTGCCTAATTTTCCGTACGAAAGGTGAACTCGACTTCGCTTATGGGTCGCAGCCTTGGAGCCCTTTGAATAGTATTACACGGCACGACTCACTGGCAGCATCCTTTGGGAAAATATAACATAATGCCATCAAGTCTTGCAGATTGCACGAGAACAGGGGTTTGATGTATAGCTCAAGGATGGGCGGGGTATGAACAGATCATGAAGGATGGCACAATGTTGAGTTTCATAGGTAAGAAAACAACTCATGCATTTCTTTCCTCTGTTGACTTTGTGTACTGCCTGCAAAGCTGGCGCTGATACACTGAGTTCGGCTGGTTATCGATTCCATTTTAGCTGTCTCATCCGTAACATCATCTCAGGCACAATGTGCTCTGATTAAACTCACACCAGCACTCATCCTCTATTTAGAAGTCCAGGAGCGTGTGCAAGCATTCATAGGCGAGGTAGGAGGGACAGATCGCTATGTGCCAATGACAAGCCGTCCTTGCAGTACAACAATACTGCCCTTCGAGAAACCCTAAGGTAGGGTTCACTTATCCAACTAGGTAAGCTAACATACACGGAAACTTCTTTGGGCGCCAGGCATAGAAAAGTGACTCCACACATGGTGGCCTAAGACGACGTGTTGGAAGAATGTTTGATACCCAAAGATAAGTGAGTTTCATCTGGTGCCCCTCTATTGGATTAGTTTTCCTCATGGTTTGCTCTCAGTTTCTGTCATAATACCAGAAGTGCAGTGTATCGCTTTCCATCTCTTGGTCCTGAAGATGGATGTCCCATTTTCCCTTCCAGGGTTATGATACGGGACAAAAAGACATACCCAGATCCCAGAATGACCAAACCAAAAAGACACTCTGACACAGATAGCAATCCACCTAGAAAGACATGTGTATCATTCAGTTAAGTTTCAGATGCACAATTTGCCCTGGATGGTGGGTGCCTCACCAGCACTCCTAATAGAATATATGCACGAGAATAGGGGAGCACGACGGCTGTCGAGAGACAATCTCAGTCGTCGTGCGGTGCAATGGACTGAGGTGTCTACATACGATATGTAGGTCTTATATACTGTACGGAATGTACTAAAGCAAATGAAGTAAACCATAAGGTTGCGAGTAGAACGCCTGTTAAGCTCAGGGAAAATCAGGTAAGGTATACTACGCGTGAGGGTGCTGCCAAATATTCATGGCGCGTGCGCGCCGCTTGCGCACCGGTGACTAGTCGGGCCGGACGAGATCGGATGGCAGCGCGCTTGCAGCCGCAAGCACATTCTCCATGTTCAGGTTCAGCAAGGCAATCGGTGCCGTGGGTATAAAACTCAATGTATTCTGGCGGTGTTGCACTGAGTCATTTGTGTTTGTCTCTTCTTTTATGTTCTCCCCTTTTCATGGTTGTGTCGTGGTGTGAATGACTGCTGATCATTGAGCTGGGCGACCTGTCCCGTTCACCTATAGCACCACACCTCGTCTTGAAGGGGTCAAGGCACCCATCGGATAGTGACACAGACTGATAGAGACATAAACATCCTATTTCTAGCTTTGACGCACAAATCATTTGCCGCGGCACCTGCATAGCCGCTGTCCCCTATCCCACCTAGATGGAGGGCTCATAAGAGCCTACATTGTGGACGGCGGAGAAGGGTTAGATCCACAGAATCAGCTTGGTCAATCGCGAGGAGCGGGAAACTGTAGTTCTCGAACTAGCCACGATCCTCCCGTGTTTCAAGGCTACTGGAACACATTTACCCATCCATTTCACCGCAGCCTTGACAAAAATATGGTCAAGCTGCTTAGTATTCATGCTGGTAAGGTTTGGTTAATTGATCCACGTCGTCACTTTCAATGTACTTTAGACCTCGTCCTGCTGGGCTCACGGCTAGCCGAAGGTGAGCTGACATGTTTAACACCAGGAAGGACCAGAATATGAGTTTTTACCCGTGCATGTACTTATTCATAAGAAAAAGAGGGCGTCACTGAATTTCTGAAGAGGCTAATAGGTCAAACCGTACTACGTGGTGCACATATTGCGGAGGCGTCCCTAACACAGAGTGAGTTTGCTGCTGATGTAAACCGCTCGGAGGGGAATCTTCCTGATGGTGGTCGACACTGATAGGGGTGTTCCGTCGAAATGCATCCCTCGCCACCCAGACATCAGCATAGTCATACTTTGTTGAAAGAAGAGGCGAATTGGGACCTAATATGAGCGCGTAGCACCGTCAGAGAAGCTAACACTATTTATTCAGATAGCTGAGTATTTTCAGGGAATAGGCTCATACGCAAGCTCACGAATCCCGTTATCGTAAGTGAAAACTTCCTAGTGATACATAACTTAACAACGACATGGTACTCGTCTCAACCCTCCAAATGGACTCAACTACATAACGTAGGCTTTCATTGTAACGAAACCTTGAGTCAGCAAGCCACCACATAAATGTGCAAGCCCACGGGACATGTCTGAAGTGAGTACTCAGTTAAGGCTCATATCATTGTCACAATGGCTCGCCGTGTTTGAATAAGGCTGGACTCCAGCTCTCCAATCAGTGTTGTTCAATTGTCTTGCTCATTCTTTGCAGCAACTTGTTTCTCTGCTTCGGTGTCTCGCTAGGTCGTCTCCAGCACCTCTGATTTGCAATTATCGAATGCTAGGCTACAATTGCCGGCCTAAGACTCTTCGACTTCTGAGTTGATAACATCGGAGGCAGTAGTGAGCGGTTGATCGATCCGATAATAGTATTCTAATCTGCATTGGCCAAATAAGCAAAAAAAGAACGTGATCCGGTGGCCAGACATTTAGAATCATGACTATATTCAAGACTCGATCGTTTCATCAAGAGTCGACTCATAAAAGCTATGTCTGGGGTCGTATGGCATAGCCCACTGTACAATAGACGACGCCAGGAATACAATAATTACAGTAGGTTCACGGTCCAGTGTCTTATCGCATACTATTCGACAAGCAACTCCTTGGCTCCTTCGAAACGAGGCGTAATGCTGCATTGGAATGGCGCGGGTCGACTAATTGAGGCGACCAGCGATCGGTAGTCAATCACTACAGTAAGAGGGGACACATAAGAAAAGGCGGAGATAGACGACTTACAGTGCGACTCCGCCAACAAACTTGGGGAATATATCGATTTCATATCCCGCAGGGCCGATCGCTTTGCTGAACTTAAACACCGCAAGCATGCCGACAGTTGCGATCCAGGTGGAGGCACTGGCGAGGTGCCGACCAGCACAGATCCTACGTCCAAAGCCAAACTGGATGTTAGATGCGTCATCCGGAACGAGGTTGCCATCTCCATCCAGGTGTCTTTCTGGTCTAAACACTGTCGGATCTGGGTATCTTTCTTCATCTCGTGCCATACCCCTGAAAGGGGATCAGTGAGGCTCGTTTCTAACACTGGGAGATGAGAAACGACGTACCACACGTTCGGTATTATGACAGAACCTGAGGATGGTTCATCAGAGAGACCAGTTAAAGGAATGACGTTGAGCATATATCACCGACCTTTAGGTATCAGGCACTGTTCGAAAATGTCGTCTTGTGTTACCTTATGCGGAACGGCTTGTATGGAGTGAGCATCCAAGGCAGCTGATTTGTACGATAACTTACCCATTGGAACAATCGAGGCCAACCTCATGGTTTCTCTAATGATAGCTTCGATATATTGCAGGGATGGTCTGTCCTCGAAAGTTGGCAACCTGTCCCTCCCGACGATTTTGTCTATCAATGCTTGTGCACGTTCCTGGACCTCTGGATTTAAAACCAGTAGCATTATGAACGTAGCCAGAACTCCTTGTGTCTGAAATAGCGTTACGGATGAGGGGGTGTGAATACATAAGCAGCCGAACTCACTGTAT
Source organism: Nevesoporus exiguus (assembly GCA_038089155.1). Classification (NCBI taxonomy): domain Eukaryota; kingdom Fungi; phylum Basidiomycota; class Agaricomycetes; order Boletales; family Boletaceae; genus Nevesoporus; species Nevesoporus exiguus. The sequence continues at coordinate 24,767 of JBBPKI010000058.1, forward strand.
CGGCGCCAGCTTTGCAGGTCGGTGTGAATGGAACATAATATCAGCGGGAACAAACGGGGACATGCAACTCGCTCTCTCACCCAAGAAACCCGACGTCGCACTGTCCTTTATGTTCTGCTCATACACTTCACGATCTTGAGGCGCTATAGTGTCGTCCTGCAGAAGTTGCGCAACCATTGAGTTATTTTCAATATCCTTTGCCTGTTGCAAGTGGTTATCGGGTGAGAATCAAAGTAGATGGTCATACTACGCACCAAACAACCCTTGACAAATTGAAAAGGGGCGTCTCGGATTTTAGGAGACAGTTCCCTACACCGGTTTGCCAGTTGCTTGAACTCAGTACCGGGAAACCACGACGGAAGCTTGAGAACTAAATACTGGGTCAGACAGACAGCGGAGCCCATTCGTCGACTATGACGCACTCCAAGGGAAGAGGTCGAGCATGACCGCTCTCTCAGGCGTCATCAGGATAACGATCTGTATCGTCTCCTCGATCGGATCTACGAAAGGATCGTCCTTCACGGCGACATCATAGCCGTAGGTGACAGACATGATGACAGATGTGGAAAACCTAACCAAAAAAAGATTATAAGGCAAGGTGCCGATCAGAGGGTGCACATACGTTCTCAGGTGAATGTCAAAGTGTTCTGGGGAGTGCAGCATGCTTGCCAGTAAAGTTCGCGTTTTCACAATGAGTGACTCGTAATACTTTGGGATCATCGTGCTGTTGAGGCTTTGACCAATCATTTTTCGGTGAGACCTCCAAGTGTCACCGTAGTGCAGATGCCCCGTGTTATATTCCATTCCAAAGCTGCGAGATCACGTCAGTCATAGCGACTTGAACTAGGTGGATTGGCTTCTTTACAGAGCAGAGGTGGAAATCTCCGGGCGGTCGGAATAAATGCTTGAACGCTGTTCCAGCAACACTTTCGCAACCCTCTCCGAATTGATGATGATATAGGTTTGACCTAACAGGTTGATCGATACGATTTCGCCTAGTGATTTCGATTGAAAGACGATAGAATACAAATTACTGGTGATGTCACGTACCATATGTTTCCTTCCATTCTGCATAAGTCAGCCATGGCTGAGTCTTGTTAATCTGGTGCGCGTTACCGATCAAGGGGAGTGCTTTAGGACCTGGAGGGAGAGGAAGCTGGTGAGGAGTCAACTTTCTCCAGACGGTAAACACGAGGGAGCAGAGTGCCAGGGAGAAGACGATGGCGGAAAGGGCATACAAAGCAGAGTTCAGATAACCCATCTTGGGAGCGCACAGCAAGCGCATCTCAGAAGTCTACGATCATTTATAGCGTTGCCTCCGGATAGTCGCGCAGCAAAGCAGGAAACGAACGTTTCCCCATACGCCCGGTGGCGAGTTCATTCCGCTAAACGGTTTCAGAAAGAACATGATATTGAAAGTGAGACACCGTTGAGTTTGATAAGTATGGGAATGCCTCGAAAAGAACTACTGTGTACGTACAACTTTGCAGCTTGCAGTTACATTTTATGTAAGTAACGTCGAGTTACGAGATTTGATGTGACTGCAACTGGATCCCGTCGGAGCCCGGAATAGCGGACCAAGTGCCCACCTCGTGAACAGCAAATGGGCAGGAGATGTCTCATATGGCGTACAGGGACCAGGTGCCCGCTCGCGTGTATGCAAAAAGTTACCATGCGCTGTCACTCATCCGGTCGCCTATGATCTCGGAGTAAATGAACACATTCATTGTCATAGCATATCTGGCATACGCGGCCTCAGAAGTGTGGTCCCGACAAACGATCAAATTACTATCTAATGCCGACTGCTGATTATCGGTCTCTTCAGAGGTGATGTGCTTTTCTATCGACATATATTTCCTGATTTACTGTGGGCGTTGCTGGTCCAGCACAGCCACGGGTTGTTGAACTACAAGGGCATACTAGATTTATCAGGTCCGAGTCGAGTCCGCGTCCGTGCCACTACTGGCGGTAAACCTACCAGTCCCGGGCGTGACGTATTTCCATCGTAAGCCGTACATGATGAACCTTGTGCCATGGACGTTCCATCAATGTTCTTCGCAGGCACAGTGCCCCTTTAAACCATCTGTTGGCCCCCGGTCCGCCATCCCCGTCCATCACTGGTCGACGGCACACTGCTAGTACGGGGATAAACGCAACAGAGCCTAGGTCGTCATCCGCACGGAGGGGAAAGATATACGGTACGTCCCTCAGCCCCGCATCCCCACCTGCTTGACCAATCCCCGCGCCTCCCCAGGCAACCTCGTGACGGTGTGCACGGGGCTTCTGGAACAAGGGGTCATCTGATTAGGAGAAGGCCGCTAAGGACCTGCCCGAGTGGGCTCCTACAACAATTCCGGGCTGGCCTGTCATTATGCGGTGTACGACCATTCGTCTCGAGCTTGTCACCTGAGCAGCACGCTCTTCTCCGGAAGCTCACTTGTTGTTTGTTTATATGGTCGTTCAGCTCTTCCATGGTGCTACATCGTGACCGGTGGTATTTGCACCGGAGATCGGGCCCTTCGAGTCGGGGCTATCTACATCAACCTTCGAACGGTTCCATTCGCGAAATCGATGAACTCAGCGACGACGCCGTGGGTTATGCATTCGGTCCGGCCGATACCTCGCAGGTGCTTCAATGTGGTTGGCAACCGTGCTCACCTTTGCGGTGTTTAGGGTCGTGCCTGCAGGAACGAGGGAGGAAGCGACATTCCTGTAGAACCGCGTGCTAGGCGGGCGTCGGCCCATACGCGATATCGTTCTTCTGAAAGGTCTCTGGCCCCGCCGCACCGTGTTACCCTACCCTTCTTCGCTACGAGCCTGGTTTGGCAGTCCGTACTGTAAGCTTCTGGCGGTGTGACGGCAGAGTAGTAGGTCTCATAAAGCTTCGTTTGTAATATCGTCAGGGCGATCTCCCGTTGCTCAAGTACTTACTGCTCTGCTACCCAGTATTGTGAGAAGCTTCACTTTGATCTCCTGAGAGTGCAATGGTGAGATGACAGCAGCAACGGCTGTTCCGCCAAGGAGATCGCACAGCGAAATGGGGACGCTGTCCTCATGTGCCACACCATGAACTCGTTCTGTGAGACGGTTTCAGAAGGTATGACACTGGAAGTGAGACATTGGCAGCGGTGTTGCGTCTAGGCTCGAAAAGGACTAGCAATGACGTACTTAAATTTGCAGTCCACTGTTGCTTTTTAAGCCTTGGGGATCTTCACAAGGGCTAGAATTGAGTGGCTCAGGCCCATCGCTGACGAAGCGAGGGGAAAAAATGAAAGTAGGGGAGCAGGCCCAGTGGAACACAACGGCTAGACCAACTATACTAGATGAAGCGATGGCTTGGTATTTTATTTTACGTAAGTCGAATCTCCTACAGTTACGGACAACCAAAGTCAACAAGGATATTCATCGAGCTTTCCCGACACCACAACATACCCCAACCCTTCGGAAATACTGTTTTAGAGCTTATAGAAACACTATGAGTATGACTGCGCGAGCCGATTTCTAAAATTCTTTGATATAGCACTCTTCGACCCCAAAATTCTGGCGCAAAACAAAAAATAGCTAAAAATGTTGGAAAATATGCAATCGACTCCTTTTAGCTAGTTGATTATGATTCTGCAAATAAAAATGTGTTTCGTCCAATGACGAGTGTACAAAAAAAATTCAACTTCTAGTGGCGAAAACAACAATTCCTACGGCGTGGCCGATGACGTTGCCACCCATCCCACCCGTTTTGGTCAACTGCAGTGTGACAAACACAATTTTCGTGGGCTTTGGTTATCCGCAACTGTACCACACTTAAGCCAGCCCTAAGATTGATGAAAGCGTAGTGCGAATCCAGGGTCTCGGTTAGATTTAGGAGGCAAGCTGAAGTCTGGAACTACATGAAGCCCAACGTATGCGTTCATAACATGGCAAGGTTAAAGAGGGAAGGAAAGGAAGTCAGAGAGAACACACTGCCGGACAAATACGACAACCGATGACAGGGAGACGAGGTCGAATTATCGTCTCTTGGCCGCAGGTTCGTCAAGAAAATCCTCTGCAACTTTCCTCTTTGCCCCAAATCCAAATGCAACCTTGGTCCTCTCACTCATCACCGGAGTACTACTCTGGGAGGGAGTATCCACGGCTGACGATATACGCGAGAAACCAGGCTTCATAGGCACAGGTGACCCGGAGCCGTTCGTCTGGACAGCAGAGGAGAAGCCGGAAGGTACGGGGCTTGCAGTGACTGAGTCGTTCGCTTGAGGAGCAGGTAAGGTAATGAACCCCGTGGAGTCGAGGACTTGAGGGGCTGCAGCTTTGGCGGCTTCTTTCTTCTTGCTTTTCGTTTTCTCCGTCTTGCCTTTTGACAATGGTTGGGGGTCAAGGAACTCCGATGCTTGGGGTACAGCGCTGAATGTAGAAATTTAACGATATCATCATAAGAGTGAGAATCAACGCACCCTCTGTTGCCGACGGACAATACGAAGTGGGCCTGTCCAGTCTTTTCTTGTCGAATCTGGAACGCTTTATTCATACTCAAAGGGGTGTCACCACTAGCCATGGCTTCCTTTTTCTTCTCTTCAGCAATCTTCTTCAAGCGCTTCTCAGTCTTCATCTTCCCAGAACCCTTGCCATGGAACTTGTGAGACAACGCTTTCCAAGCCTCCTTAGGCGTGAGGGAACGACCGAATTCGTCATAGTAAACGATGTTGACGTCGGGCTTGTAATTTTTGAACACTTCCAAGCTAGCGCGGGCCTCCTGCTGCTCTCGAACACGGTTCTCATATTCCCGCGTCGCCTGGTCCTTGTTACCGCCGCGGGCCTGCAAACGGTCGAGTTCTCGTTGAGCCAGTACATGTCGGTAGTCTGCAAGCCAGACATCACGTTGGCACTGGACCTTCTCGCGCTCAGCCTGATCAGCGTTCGGCTGCGCCAATAATCCTTGCTGACGCAGCAGAGCTAATGTACCGGCCATACCGGAGCCAAACGTAGGCTCACTGGATGGCCCGACCGCTGCTTCACCTTGCCCGTTCTCCGCAGTAACGCGCTCCTCCGCCTCAGTGTCTTTGATAGCTTGCTCGATGGCCTCGAGCATCTCTTCATCATCTTCCTCTTTCACTACCACCTCACCGGCTTCAATCTCGTCCATCGTCTCGTCCTCTGGGATTGACGCATCCCGTGACGGCGATTGGGTTTGAGTTGGATGGGGTGCCACAGAGGGTTCAACTTGCTCCCCTTTGGCTCGGGCGGGGTTGTAAGATATAGAGCGAACAAACTCGGATGTGTCATCGAATGTTAGCCCAGAATCGCCCGCCTCTTCTTCTACTTGTTCAATCTTGGTGATGTCATGGCCGGCGGGGGATTGTTCCAGAGCGCGATCTGAGGCGACTGGTAGTAAAGTTAAGCTAGAGCAGGTCATGTATGGAGATAGTGCGCACTCACTTTTACGTGCAATTTCCTCCGGAGACAGGTTTTTAACCTTGTGGATTTTGGCTCTTCTTTGACGAGCGAGAGCAACTTGTAGTTCATCGTCATCCACAAAATTGGCGTCTAACTCACGTGTCCTAGGAACGAGCGGTTTCTCATCCACATCCATCCGATCCTCTTCGCCACCAAGAATCTCATTATCGATTGGAGCACGTCGGGAAGAGCGCTTCTTTTTGGTCTGTGTAATGGAATGCAGCGATCAATAATCACACGCACAGGGAGATGTAAAGCCCACCTTTGGTTTCTTGAACCCGACGTCCCCTTCACGAAGGTAATCGTGTGTCTCCAGATTTTCTGAGATGTACATGAGGTACATACGGTATAACACGAGGCGCAACTTACTGGCGTAATCGATTGATAGCAAGGCACGATTGACAGTCACACTACCTTCATCTGTCTCAGGTTGTTTGGCAGCGGCGGATTTAATCGAGTTGCCCAGTCGGAAGCCCTGCGAGTACACATAAGTAACGAACCCTCATGAACGCAAGAATGAACATACGGTCTCGCGTGGTCCTTCTAAGACATCGTCATACTTGGCCAGAATGGCTCGTTTCATTCCCTGCTTTCCTTCTTCGAATTCTTCGTCATCATAGCCAGTATAGTCACGGCGCTTGATCTTGAGCTCCCGATTCTTCTTTGTGCGCTCCGCCTCAGCCATTTCTACATTTTGTAACTCATCCTCTGGGTCGTGTCTGAGTGAAACAGACAAAGACGAGTGAGAGAGATTACCTTCATTGTCGAGGATGCGACTATCTTTCAACGTGAGTATGCGGGCATCACCTTCTGCCAACTCATCCAAGTCGTGATTGACCTTCAAACCTTCCAGATCGTCTGAAATAGAAATGTGAGACCAGCGAAATCAAAGGGCCGACGAATCCATACTCTCGGTGTACTCGTCCCCTTGGAACACTTTGTCCATATTCTCAAGCTCCAGATGCCGCCTGCGCGCGAGCTCCTTCTCGCGCTTCTTTGCTCTCTTGATCCATTTTAGGGTATCCTCTGATTCGCCATCGGGATCACCGAGAGTTGCACCGGTCAGGGAGGTGTTGAGCTCTCGTCGATTCCTCACCCTAGGTGGGGGGGTACGTGTATAAGCAAAATAGTGGAATGACTTCTGACAGACACTCACTTGGCAATTTTGTCAAATATTTTCCTGGTGGAAAAGGCGTAAAATCAGAAAGGACGTTCTGGCACATGAAACGAACCATGGAATTACTTTGACTCGCGCTCTTTTGCCTCGCGTTCGCGCCGACGGGCATAATTTTCCTCCGCCTGCTTATCTGCGTCGTCGGCGGGTGCTGCATCCTCTGTGAGTGGTTTGAGGCCAAGGGAGATGCGGATTTTGTTGGTCTCTTCGAGGGAGATGCTTTCTTCCATCGACATCGTCCTGGCTCCTCGTGGGCGTAGTGGTCAAGATGGGATCAGCTTAGTCAGCTACACGGTTACATAAATTTGAGTATGTAATCTACCGACGACAAGTCCGCAAGTCGGAACACCTCAAACACGACGGGATAAGTGTGGCGGACATACCTGGCGACAGATTGTGCCCGGAATCTCGGTGGGCAGTTGAGAAATACATACTGTGACTATACAATCATTATAATTGACCAAAATGGAATTTTATTTTATAGGACTACCCGATAAGTATTGTCACATTTGTCACTCTTGCGTTATACATATGCATCTGTCTCACAGTCAGTATCCCACCGTGTCATACCATACTCCATATGTTTGCTTCTTCATCTTCTTGACATGTGGTCCGGCGGCTCTGCCGTCAATCTGGATGGATTTAAATAGCTCGACCCCAGTGTCACCGCAAGTCTTGCCCTTTTGCGATGGGTTTTTCGCTCACAGCGTTCTTGGCAGTCTCCCTTGCTGCCTGTTGTCTCGTCTCCCTCTGGTCACGCAGGTACAAAATCCCCGCAAGTCATCCATTACCCCCGGGTCCACCTCCCTGGCCTATTATCGGCAATGTCATGGGGTTTGATCCCACTGCGCCGTGGGCATCCTACGCGCGATGGGCCAAGGTATATGGTACGTCTCTCTTCGCGTCCCCCGTTCACATCCCTGCATTCCTGCATCTCTGCAGGTGACCTTGTTCACATTCGACTTCTGAACCAAGAAATCATAATCATTAACTCGGAAAAAGTTGCCAAAGACCTCCTCGAGCGGCGTTCACATAACTATTCAGATCGGCCCGCCGTTATGCGTATGACCGTTGACTTGTGAGCTTATCGCTTGAACAGTGCACTCTCCTTTCACTCTTCCTTCCACACCAGATTTGGATGGTCGTTCAATTCTGTGACAACGCCATACGGCGACCAGTGGCGTTTGCACCGGAGACTTTTGCATCAGGCACTCCGACCTGAGGCTGCCCTTAAATATCAGCCCCTCCAACTTCACAAAGCGCGTGACCTTATTCTCGATTTGCTCCAGAACACAGAAAATTACGCTACGCATATCTACGCGTGTGTTCATCTCTACGTTATTTTCTCATTATTTTCTTATTTTCCTTAGATATTCGACTTCGATTATCATGGCGGTGGTATACGGGTACGAGACAGCCCGTCAGAATGATCCGATTGTCTACGTGGTGGAGAGGGCCGTTGACCTTATAGTGGCAGCCGCACGCCCGGAGGTGGCTGCATTTCTTGGCTTCTTCCCATTCTGTAGGTTTGTTTCGATTTCAACGTCTCACTACTCTTAGTTTGGCCATCACAGTGCGGCACATTCCGCCCTGGTTCCCAGGCGCGTCGTTTAAACGAAATGCACTCCTATGCCGAAAATACACTATCGACATGATAGAAACCCCATTTCACCTTGTGGAAGAGTGTTTGGTGAGATGAGACAGCCCTTCGAACTAACGGCAGTGACTCAGCGGTGGCATGGCCAGACAACGGGCGCCGCAAATTCGTCTATGGTCGCCGATTCACTCAATCGCGCTAAAGGACACGCTGTGAGCGAAGAGTATGTACGCGCTATCAAGGAGTCCTCTGCAACCGCATTCGCTGGTTGGTAGCCGGATTATCAAATTCTTTTTCCGGCTGACATTTCGTCTTCTTTCTTAAAGCCGCATCAGAGACAGTGAGCTTTCACTAACTAATCCGACTTGCCACCGGTTGCCGATGGACCTACACTTCACAGACTGCGTCGACCCTATTAGTATTCACCTTGGCAATGTTACTTAACCCGGACGTTCAAGCGCGTGCGCAGGCAGAGATCGATTCTGTTGTTGGAGTTGCGCGACTTCCAGTTCTTGAGGATCGTCCCTCACTTCCCTATATTGAGGCTATCCTGCGTGAGACCTTACGATGGTTTCCCGTGGCGCCAATTGGTAAATCGCTCCATTCTTTGTATCCCACTAGGGTTTATATTTACTAACGATTGACCATGAGGTATTCCACACGCTACGATAAATCCTGACGTCTATAACGGGTATTTCATTCCACAAGGTTAGTGACTTGGGGGTATGACATTCGCTGTTAACATCCAAGCGGCAGGTGTCACGATCATTATGAATACTTGGTACGCTCGCCCTTCCGGTCGCTGAACCTTGATTGTCGTACCCATCTCGGTTTCATCAGGGGCATGACCCGCAACGAGGCCAAATACTCCGACCCCGAACGATTCCAACCCGAGCGATTCTTCCTTGAAAACGGTGAACTCAACGATGACACCATAAGTTATGCCTTTGGTGCTGGCCGACGTATCTGCATTGGGCGACACGTTGCGGACACATCGGTGTGGTCTGCGATCGCATCCATCTTGGCGGTGTTTAGAATTGTGCCGTGTAAAGATGAACGAGGGAATGATGTTCCTGTGGAACCGCGCTGGACAGTCGGCACCACCTCGTACGTTCTCTCTTACCCTAGAAGGTTGTTGGCCCCGCAGCATAATGCATTTCCATTGTTCTTCTCACCAGGCGCCCACACAATTTTCCGTGCCAATTCGTGCCAAGAGTTCCTGGGTTGACTGCAGAGAAGTTGGCTGAGATGTTCTGAGCGCCATGACCTTATCCTGCTATCTAATGTTTAATGGTGTGATGCTTTATCCTGGTGTCTCGTCTGTACTACTGCATTCCATCTAAGAACACTCCTACCTTTATGTAACACGTATATTTCCAATGTCATGAAGTTGTCCCCGCTCATGTGGTAGTAGCTGATTTTCAGGGATGGCTCGGGGAAGGATGTCAGGGAGGTTCCCATGAAAGCCATCTGGTGGTGGTGTTTGTCACATTCCTACATTAGGCTCGGCATCGTACATGATTCTTGCATGAATTCAAGAATGCATGTATGCGTGAGTAGTGACCTGCCCTCGCTATTCAGTGACTTGCCAACCTCTCAGGGTGGTAAAACTCGCGATAAGTAATAACAGCATAGTCATTTGTAGGTAGCCCATATACCGTATACTTACTTTATTATGTTGGACAGCCTCATCTGGATCGAATAAGCTGGTTTGTGTCTCGACCCACCAAATTGTGGTTTGCAGATTCAAATGTTGGAGGCACTTGTCCTCACTGGCCACGAGCTCAGGGGGTCGAGAGACTTGGGTAAAATTCGGTCGCGACTCTTGGTGAAACAACTGCTAACTGTAGCCAGCGAGTAGTCTCACAAAATAGAAGAATCGAGCAGTAGACGTGGGTAAAACCTCAGTCCTAAGACGGCTGAGGAATATGCGACAAGATGAGCTATCTATAATCTACACGGAGGCTAAGGACGAAGTAAGGACGAAGGCATAGTAGGGCATGGGAAGTTGGTATAGGCATTCAATATTCAGGGCGGCGCCTAGACATACGACGTAGTACATCAACGGGGAATAACACATAGGACATAGATGAATCGATGACCTCGGGTATCTGGTGCGAACGGTTTCACGTCGAGCGGTAAGCTGAAGGGATCACGGTGTATTCGTTACATTTGAATATGTACACTGTCCAAACTGGGACATGTCCAACACATAAGAAGCACAAATGACGTTCAGGTATGTGTTGTTCCAAGTACGTAAGCTGCCTTGTCTGTGCCCTCCAGTCCAAACAGATGGGGTCATACAAGATAGTTACCTTGAAGGTGTGCTTCCCACTATCATGGAGGTCTTCTAGTAATGTCTCTCTGCATGGACATGGTCCATATGATCGAAGGGCCTTTCCACTGGGTCAATACTGTCTGCGGCCACCATGCTGCTAGTGACACGACATACATTTACCGTGCCGTCCCAGCTGTTGTGTATGGCATGTGGTGGAGACTCAAATTACTAACACCTGTAGGCACCGCTCGCGGATCTTAATCTATTACACATTTCAAGGGCAAGGGTATGTACACCACCGGCATACGCTATTGATGTCCTCCACTCCTACCCCCTGTTACTGCCGGCATAAAGCGCAATGCCAACCCTTCAGTTGCGACAAGATAAAGGGCGGGATGATCTACCTCTCGAGGGTTTTTTTGTCCACATTGGACTCCTTCCCTCCCCTCGTTTGTGGTTTGTTGATTACGCACAGTATGTCACAAACATGGTACATTGCTCTGTCAGTACTTGCTTCCAATTCAACTTTTCGTTCAGCCCTACGTGATTCCTTGTGGAGTCACAGCCACACATAAGTGGCAATGTCCCAGCCCGATGACACAGCTGGCCTGTTTGTCGAAGGTGATAGGGAACATAAATATCTCAGGCAGAAGTGGAGTGTTGAACTACCGTCGCTGTTTCGTTATACTCGTCCCGGTTCATGAATGACTGGGGTTTAGTAGTGCCACGGTTGTCACTATGTTCAGACGTTTATTAGCAGTAGCACGGTCGTTGGCCATTATAGAGACATGTAGATATTCGCTACACAGGGGTTTATTTATATTTCCCTGGAAAATGCACAGAAGATGGTGAATTACGAAGTGCCAGAAAACTTGCCAGATATCCCTTGGGACTGGTACTGTCTACCTGCTTGATCACACTTCATTGCCCAGATTCCAGGCTAACGTGTCATGCCAGCCGCCGCCGCCGGTGGTAGTTTTACCTTGCCATTGTAACGACTAGACCGCCGCGCTTACTACTAGCGCCAAAAGGCCGATGGTGCTGAGTGGTTACACTCGGTACCGCGGGCAGTATATATGTTAGATACTGGGATCTAAGTAACCTGGAGTGGTTACAGCCACATTCTATTGTTCTACGGAAGGGGGTATACAGGAGTTTTTCTTCGTTCCAACGGAGGCGAAGTCAACATCTTGTTCAACTTATAGATTAACAAGTTAACAAAGGGGGATACGTTACAGTAATTCTCTTCGTCCCTATTCCCCCGACGGAGGTTTGGGCCGTGCCACCCGTAGTGAGGTTCTGCCGCAGATGTTGGCTTCTCGCCGTATTCGCATCCGATTCACTGACCTGTAGGGCGGGGGCCCGTGAAACGGAGCCACTCAGGAGACTCATCGGTGCGTGTCTGATCGATCGGTAACTGTGGCAAACGAACCTCATACGGTACTCCCTCCCGTCGTGCTGAGAGGGCCGGCGACATACGTGAGAAAGGTATGGACAACCAGTGACCCCAAGCTATGTCACGCCATGCATCAGATCAAACGCAACTAGGCAGATGCCCGTGTGGCTCAGGCGACATTGCCAACTCGCGGATGTGTACTTCAATCAGCGAATGAGGGCGAATCCCATACGGTGCTCCCTCCCGTCACCTGAAAGAGTCGGCAACATATGGCGTGAGAAGGCGGTATGGGCGACCGGTACCGGTGACCCCAAATCGTACATGGCTGAATTTTCGCATCCGACTAAATGCGACTTCGTTCTGATGCGCATTCGGTTTCCATCACTTAGTCAACTACGAAGATCCTGAACCGATACAGTAAACACCGAGTCGTATGAACGTGGGCTCGCTGGTTCGCAGCGGGCTCTGCCGCCGTTTAAATACCTGCGCACCCATCGTGAGCTACATCATTTTGCAATGGCTGTATTGCTCACCGCGTTCTTGGCAGTCTCTCTCGCAAGTTATGTCGTGTTCCTCTGGCGGGGTAAGCGCAAAGCCCCCGGAAGCCATCCATTGCCCCCAGGTCCACCTCCCATCCCTATCGTCGGTAATGTTATGGGGGTAGACCCTGCAGAGCCCTGGATATCCTACACGCGCTGGGGGAAAGTATACGGTAGGTCGCTTCCGTCCTCATGTCGTCGTCCACTTGACCAATCTCACATGTCTCGAGGTGACCTCTTCTACACACGGCTTTTGAACCAAGAGTTCATCTTCATCAACTCTGAGGAAGTTGCCAGGGACCTCCTCGAGCGGCGTTCCTACATCTATTCAGACCGGCCCGCCATTATGAGTATGGCCAATGACTTGTGAGCCTATCGACGGTCGAGATTATGCACCTCCCCCTGGGCTGATACTTTCTTTGATACTAGCTTTGGATGGTCGTTCAATTCTGTGATGGCACCATACGGCGACCGGTGGCGTTCGCACCGGAGAATTTTCCATCAGGCATTTCGACCTAGTGCTGCCCTGAAATATCGTCCCCTCCAGCTCGAGAAAGCGCACGATCTAGTTCTCAACCTACTCGAGGCCCCAGAGAACTACGTTACGCATATCCGCACGTGTGTTCATAACTGCTAGCCCTTTGGCTTTGGCTTCCTGATGACAATGTTTTCCGTAGGCACTCAACCTCGATTATTATGCCAGTCGTGTATGGTTACGAGCCTGCGCGTCGGGATGATCCAGTTGTCAGCGTGGTGGAGAGGGCCGTCGACCTCGCAGCGGCGGGCATACGTGCAGAGGTGGCCATATTTTTGGGTTTCTTCCCATCCAGTAGGTCTTCTCGGATCCTTGATGTCCTACACTTCCGTTTACTTGTCTACCCAAGTGCGGTACATCCCATCTTGGTTCCCAGGTGCATCGTTTAAACGAACTGCGGCTCTATGCCAAAAACACGCTGTCGATATGGTCGAGATCCCTTTCCGCTATGTAGAGGAGAGTCTGGTGAGACGAGACAAACTTGCGAGGTCATCACCATGATTGATGGCATGGCAAGGCAGCAGGCACTGCAGCTCCTTCCATGGTCTCCGATTCGCTCAATCGTATTCAGCGGCAGGGTGGCAGCCAAGAGTCCGTGCGTGCTATCAAGGAGTCCTCAGCGACGGTATTTGCTGGTTAGTGACCAAATCTCCTATCTTTGTTCCACTAACAGGTCATTTCCCGTCTTATAGCCGCATCGGAGACAGTGAGCTTTCACCGACTGGTCCAAACTATCCACTGATCTCTAATGGACCCACTTTTCACAGACTGCATCGACCCTGTTAGTGTTCGTCTTAGCGATGTTGCTCAATCCCGATGTCCAGGTCCGCGCGCAGGCGGAGATCGATTCTGTCGTTGGAGGTGCTCGATTCCCGGACTTTAAGGACCGTCCCTCGTTTCCCTATGTCGAGGCCATCCTTCGCGAGACATTGCGGTGGCGCCCTGTGGTCCCGATTGGTAAATCGCTTATTCGTTACGCCCCAACTTTTACTGATCCCTCCACCAATCAGGCGTCCCACACGCAACGATAAGCCCAGATGTTTATAACGGATACCTCATTCCGCAAGGTTTGTGAATCAGCAGTGACATGATGTCGGTTGTTTACATATTTTGCGGTAGGAGCCGCAATCATCACGAACGCTTGGTACGCTCGTCTTTGTCTTGACTCTGCTCTTGATTCTGATGGTGTCTTTGATACGCAGGGCCATGACCCGAAACGAAGCGAAATACCCCGATCCTGAACGGTTCCAACCCGACCGATTCCTCTGCGAGAACGGTGAGCTCAACGACGACACCGTGAGTTATATATTTGGTGCTGGTCGACGTATCTGCGTCGGGCGGTACGTTGCAGACGCTTCGCTGTGGTCTGCGATGGTGTCCATCTTGGCGGTGTTCAGAATTATGCCATGTAAGGACGAACAAGGGAATGACGTTCCTGTGGAACCACGGTGGTCGGTGGGCATCACCACGTACGTGATTCTCTCCTTCTGAGGGGTGTTTGTGCCACCGTTCGACGTGCTCATGTGCATTATTTCCATCAGGCACCCACTCCACTTTCCGTGTCAGTTCGTGCCGCGGACTTCAGGGTTGACTGCGGAGAAGTTGGCCCAGATGTTTTGAGCACCTGAAACGTGATATCGGTTCCGATCTTTCTCAGTTTGATTGTCTGAATGTCGTCGTGATACCTTGATTTGATTTCCCGTCGCTATACCGTTGTACTACAAGCCGTCTGTTCGCGTACATACTAGTCGTTGTCGCTGGCGCTAGAATGCCGCGACACCTGTGGTATTCATATATACCAATGATATGCTTCTTAGCTGTCATCTCCCGAGAGTTGCTACAAAGAAATGATGCAGTGACGACTCGCTCGGGGCGCAATCAAACAGTAAAGATGTACTGCACAACAAACCCGGAGGCGTTTCCTGTTTGTAACCGTATCATGATGTTTTGTTGAGGCTCCTCGTTGCTGAGGCACTTATCGATGTACTGCTCCTCGTCCTATCATCGTCGCTGATCGGAGAAAAAGCGGGATAAGATACAAGTACATACCATCGTTCCCACCTTGGTGCGAATGCCTACGGCAGCACAAAACCAAGTAAGCCAAAAAAAGCCAACACATTCTCAGCACTCCAGAGGCCCCAAAATTCACAGGAGATGTGGGACAGTGTAGCTGGTTTATAGTCGAAAAATAAATAAGGGTGGAGAAGGTGTTCACTTTATAATGAGATGGGAACCGCTCACTTGCAAAGGGGCCCGTATCTCGGAGGATCTCGGAGGCACTCGGCGGCCTCGAGATTCCGAAGATCGGGCTAGTAAATTCAAATACGAGACCTGGAGGCTATGGACGAGATGTTATCCATCAAGCGTGGGACTGTGCCGTGTATTGATGCTAGTCTTGGAGTAAGCTCTGCCAGGGACTCTATGCCGAAGAGTGACCCGAACGGGACAAGGGTGATAAGGAGCCAAGCTCCTCTCAGCAACACTCAAAGTTCGAACGCTCGCGTCCGGACTTGCCCCCTACTTAAGGTGGGAGCCTTGCCCGCTTCAGACGTAAAGATCATCAAGATCCAGAAAAAATGTGTAGCTTGTCTGTACCATACGTAATATATTTCCGAACCCGCCAAGTATTGTCCATAGGGGTGATTCGCTACTTTCTCTGCACTAGGGTGGGAAGGATAGAACGATTGGTCGTCTGCTTGTGGATGTTGCTGCGGCTGGTAGACATGGTCCAAGAACACGCCCGCCAGGAAATGTGACACCTTACATTGCCATTCAGCCGCTTCTGAAACACGAGTACGGTACAATATCTGCACTGATACGACAACCTAAAATCTGGACCATTCCACAAGGGAAAAAACAAAAGGGGGAAACAAAGACGTCGATACGTACCCGAATACCGGTTCAGACGACCACCGCGTTGACGGACGGCTCCGGCGCGTCCCTCTGCTCGGAAGAGAATTGCAGCGAGAGCGCCTCGAGCCAGTCCTTGGCGCCGTGCTTATCGCCATCGAGCGCCATCAAAAGTACTTGTCGCCCGGTTCGCGCACCGACGCCTATACGTGTCGGTGTTTCCTCGGAAAGTGCCAACAAACACCCTTCGCTCATCCGTCTCGTGCGCGGGGACAGGGCACAGGCCTTGCGTGTGCCGACACCGATAGGCACCCGGTATGCCAGACGTTCTCTGAGGCGGCTGAGCGGCATCTCGTCCTCGTCCTCAGTTGCAGATTCGCAGTGGGGCGGACTGAGCACAGCGTGAGGAGACGGGACGTAAGCGTTGGCGTCATACCACTCGTTCACGGGAAGGTCCGTGTGCGAGCGGGAACGAGCGTAGGTGGTGCGGTCCAGCTTACCGGGGAGACGGACGGGGAGACGGCGCCACGTGCATGCGTATGCGTCGGGGTGGTGGAAACGCGGGAAAGGCTGTTCCTTGGATCGCGGGACAAGTGCGTGCGCGCGGCTATAATCGCGGGTTGGCCCGTTGGCGTCGTCAACGGGGGAGCTCGCATCCGAGGAGAGGCTCGAGTTGGAAACGTCATCGTATGGTTGGACAGAGCTCTGGGAGCACGATATGATGGCGTGAGAGAGGTTGACCAGCGCGGAAGAAGGGTCTTGGTGGTGATCGAACGAGTTGGGCACGGGGCTATCGTCCCTGCAAGGAGTGCTCGTCCAGACTTGTAGGGGCCTCCAGGGTCCGGGAGGCGGTGAGCCAATCGGCGCGACCATCGGCTCGGGAAACGCTCGTTCGGTATTGACTGACGATTTGAGGGGACTCCCCGGGAGCTTGGGTTTGCCACGATCGAGGATGTTGGTCGGCCAAGATTCAGTGTAGGGACAGTCGGTGGCAGATGGCAGCGGCGCGAGGTAGCATCTGTCCGGTGGTGTGAGGGGCAAGACATACAAGGATCCAGTACCGGAAGTATCGGGCGTGCATTCGCGGGAGGTGGTCGCACTCGCAGCAGGGAGTTCTGGAAGGTCGATGGGCAAGCCAAGTTCTGGGTCGTGTGGGTCGAGCTTTGGGGAGGTCCTCTGCGACTCACTGTCGGAGTGGCACAGGAGAAGAGTGGACACGGCCGAGTGGGTGCTCTGAGCCTGCTGTGGGTAGTAAACGGGGGCGAGGGCGACGGAGCGGGGCGTGAGGAGGATAGGCCTGAGCTGGGAGTGTACACGAGCGAGGGTGTCGTTGGGTGTGCGGCGGACGCGAGGGAAGGAGACACTTGAAGGATCGGACGCGGCGCGACGGCGGAAGGAAAAGAGAGCGACAAGGGAGCGGACGAGCGTCAAGATGAACGACCAGACGTTGGCGAGCACGGACATCTTCGTTGTACGCTCAGAGTAAAAGGAAGGGACGCTGCGGGCCTCGACATCCCCACCCGCGATATTTCAATCCCCCTCCTGCGGCTGACGTCTTGCGGCTGACATGGACGTCCCATCCATACCGTCGACTCCTCTCACAGAGTCCTACTCCTACCACTCCACAACCCCAACTGCACCCGGTCCATACATCCTCGGCGTCGACGAAGCCGGTCGGGGGCCCGTTCTTGGCCCACTCGTGTACGGTGTCGCGTACTGCCCCGTCGCATGGAAGGACGACCTCGAACAACTCGGCTTTGCAGGTGAGCACTGAACCCGTGGAGCCAGGACTCCCACAAAACAATGCCACCCACAGACTCTAAGACGCTGACGCCGGAAAAGAGGTCAGAGCTCCTCGGCGTACTCAACGCAGACCCAATCAACCTAGGCTGGTCCGTACGTGTCATCAGGTGCGACGCAAACTCGACGTTGCGACTATCACTCATCCTCCCGTGCAGTCCACAGGCGATCTCGAGGGGCATGCTTAGAGTGCCGCCTACAAATCTGAACAAACAATCCCAAGACGCGACTATCCAGCTCATTCGCGAGGTGCTTCAACGCGGAATACAACTCTCAGATGCGAGCATCCTTCCTCCTCCATCACGCTATCAAGACTGAGCGCGTAACACGCAGGTTTATGTCGATGCGCTCGGAAATACCTCGTCTTACGAGTCATACCTATCCTCTATCTTCCCGGGTATCAATTTCACTGTGACTACCAAAGCTGATTCAAAGTTCAAGATCGTCGGTGCAGCTAGCGTGGCTGCCAAAGTCACTCGAGACGCCTGCATCGAAGGATGGTGTTTCGAAGAACTTGACGGCGATGATCAACACGAAAGTACTCTCAAAGGCTTTGAAAAAGATTTCGGAAGCGGATACCCCGGAGGTCGGCGTATTCGCTATCCAACATCCAGTCCAATGAATTACTCCTCTTCTAGACCCTAAGACAAAAGAGTGGATTGAGAATTCGCTCGAGAGAACGTTCGGTTTTCCTTCTGTCGCACGGTTCTCATGGACGACTGTCAAAGTGGCTCTCGAAAAGTCGGCGCATCCAATCAAGTGGTGTGTTTTTCTCTTGCATCGTCCTTGCTTTCGAGACTTGACTTGCTGCAGGATCGATGAAGGCCAGGAGGCACTCGTCATGGCATTCAGCAGCGGACAAGGCAGAGATAAGGACAGAAGCCTTGTTACTCGTGATTTGTGTCTTCGGAGCGTCGGCACGCTGTAACTTACACGGATACTAATATATTACAGCGGTGATCAAGACCAGTAACATAGCATGGACCAGCACATCCAACTCAGTAATAGCCCTGATCCGCCAAACCTTGCTCCGCTTGCTGACGAGCTGCAACGAGATAAGCGACATTTAGTTGCTCGATCTTCTTGCCCATGTAAACTCACCCTGATGCTTGGCACGTTCGGCATCCAAGTAATCCAGACCCTTGGTCTCCACGATGCGGTCGACAAAGGCACCAGTAAACCCAGCGCTATACTAACTATGAGACCACTCAACCTCACCAACGGCGAACGTCATACAGTATTTCCTTAGCCTCTGCGTGGCTGTCAGGTTGACCGTTCCTTGCGACGTGATCCTCGTACGCTTTCGCTGCCTGTGACACATAAGTCCGAGATGGAGTCGAAACAGGTGAGGTCTGTGTACCTCGTACGAAGCTGCGCCGGCGATGAGCTCATGAGATAGAGAGGCCTTGTGCGGCGCATTAGTGACCTAGCGACGACCAGGTTAGCCTGCTTGTCGCCATCAGAGTCAGGCTGCGTACTTGGTCGTAGGCCGCGGCCTGGTCAGAGTCGTCACTGAACCATCCCATTGTTTGTTAGTAAGTATGGGTGTGAGCAAGAATGGGGGTTCCAAAGGCTGGGGGACGGCTCCTTTTGAGCGGTTTGGCTGACCGGTAAGCAGAATATTGACGAAACCAAATGGAAACCAACGCCCACCAGGGTGGTAAGACCCTAAGTGGTTCATATAAAATTTGACGTGCAGCATGAGTGGTGCGATTGATCAACTTTGGTATGGCCTGCAGCAATCTAACTATACTCGTCGAGTCAGACGGGGCCCTGGCAGGGGAGTACCAGAGGGTATCACCCTCGAGGTCATCATCATCTTGCCACAGCAGAGCACTCCGGGGTCTCGTGCCGACTTTGGCTAACCCGATAAAGATGTCTCTTGCTGTCTTCTGGAACCCGCTTTGTTGTTTATCCCTATCGGGTTCCACCAGGGACGGCGAGAACGTTACAGAAATCAAGACAAGAAAGCGCATGTGAGTTTGGAGCGAGCACTGTCCTTCAAGTTTCCAAACCTGAGTTCGCCTGAACTTGCGCCTTATCTAAAGCAGGAAAGCTCGGTTTGAAGACTGTTTCCTGACTCGTACACAAAGGATCTTGAGAAAATGGCACATCCGATCGAAGCCTACTGACCTCTTACTTCAAGTGGCTGACGCTCGGAGGAATCTCGTCACTCACACCATCGGAGTGTACTAGGTACGCTGTAACTTGTGTGGGCACTAATAAGTCGCGGTTGCCTTTAGGATGTAACCACTCCGGGTTACTTAGACCCGAGTATTTAACATATATACCGTCCGCGGTACTGAGTGTAACCACTCGGTATCATCTGCCTTCTGGCTTAGCGGCGGTAGTCGTTACATAAGATCATTATCGTAGCATGAAGTGGCGCATTTCACTCGGTAACTGCAATTGTCTAGAGCGTTCTCGACTTGCTGACGAGCTACAACCATTTGAGCGCTACGCCACTTTTATGTTCGTCTACTAGTAAGTATAAAGTTAACGCGCTCTGTATCCGACTAGTCAAAACTCTTGACCTCCACGATATAGCCGATAAAAGCATCCGCGAATCTGGACCTATACCAAAGGCGAGGCCGCTTCGTCCTATAAACAGTGAATGTCCTACAGCAACTTTTCAACGGCTACCATGTGACTGGTGGGTTTGTCATGTGTTCTGAGGTAATGCCTGTTCGCTTCTGTTCGTCGGAGAAGCCAGCAAAGCCTCTTGAGACGTCCGCATTGAGGTGGCATTCTGAAGAACTCAGCGACGATGATCACAAGGAAAACACTCGAAATGGCTTCGAAAAGGACTTTGGGAGCGGGTATCCTCAAACCCGCTACCAAACGTCCAGTCGAATGAATCTCCCCCTATTTAAGCCCAAGACGAACGAGTATATCGAAGATTCGCTGGAGAAAATCTTCTGTCGTGCAATAACAAGGACAGGAGCTTCGCGGGCACGTTATAAACTACGCGGACACCAATGTATTACATTTGCGATCAAGATCGTTGTCATAGCGTGGAATAGCATATTCCATTCAGTGATGGCTGGCGTTTGCCAAAGCCTGTTCGACCAGCTTACCAGCTGCGACAA
The DNA here is from genome assembly GCA_038089155.1 of Nevesoporus exiguus. Lineage (NCBI taxonomy): Eukaryota > Fungi > Basidiomycota > Agaricomycetes > Boletales > Boletaceae > Nevesoporus > Nevesoporus exiguus. The sequence continues at coordinate 45,470 of JBBPKI010000058.1, forward strand.
GGTAAGCGACACTTGGTTGCGCGATCTCTTTGTTCGTGCCATAAACCTACCGTGATGCTTGACGCGCTCTTTGTCGAGAAAGTTCAGACCCTTGGTCTCTACCATATGGTCGACGAATGCACCAACAGCCCCAGCACTATGCAAGGATGAGACCACTTAACCTCACAAACGGCGAATGTTCATACAACAATTCCTTTGCCATTGGATGGCTGTCAGGTTTACCCTTCTTTGCGTTATGATTCTCCCACGCTTTCGCTGCCTGCGGCGCGTAAGCGCTGGGCTAAAGTTGAAACGAACGAGGTCTATGTACCGCGTACGCAGCCGCACTGACCATGAGCTCGTGAGATAGCGAGGCCTTGTGCGGTGCTGCATGGACCTAGCGACGACTGGGTCAGTCAGGCTGTTCTCATCGAATTCAGGCTGCGCACCTCATCGTAGGCCGCAGCTTGTTCAGACTTGTGATGGAACAATCCCATTTTTTCCTTGTTACTAGGTGTGTGAGTATGCGCAGGAGGGGAGTCAGGCAGTCACGGTGACGGGGGGGGGCCTTTTTTTTAGCTTATCGGAGAACAGAATCTTGACAGGACCCACTGATCCGGGAAACCAGTAGTTTGAGTGGCTCTACAAGGTTTCACACACAGCAAGAACTTTAATCGGCGGACGCTGGCAGTTTGATCGGACAGGCAGGCTAGCAAGGGATGCATCTTCAAAGATTTGGAGAGGCGATCACCGAGGTCGGTGCCGTAGTCATCTCGCTGCAGTAAGTAGGGTATCGCGTTGAAGCTGAAGATACGTCATGGTCTGATAAGCCACGGTGGACCTCAGACCCCTGTTGCGGTCATGGTTACATTATAAGTCAGCTGTCCAAGTGGGCTGAAAGTGCGGGGGTATTGAGGATGCAGTGACCTGAGCTAACCCTTTAAGGGCGCACTTATGGTCTTCTAGGGTAAATTAAACACCTTTCATCGGGACTCACCAAGTATGGTACCTACGCGCGCTGCCATAGAGCAGCACATGATCACATCCTGGCGCTCGGGTGCGTGGACGATCTAATGGCATTCAGGTTAGTCTAGGCCAGAGGGTCGTCGCTAATCAGATAAAGTTTATGTCATGCCCGGGTAGGACGGCCTGGTCAGTCGTCATGGAACAGTTGCCACACGCATGGTACTTATTCCCGACGCGAGGGAAGCTTGTGTAAACCGATGCTCGCACCAGGAATTCTGATTTACTCGTAAGTTGGGCCTAAACGATCAGTGTTGGAACAGGCTGGTAGCCCTGGACAAAGAAGTTCACTTGATCTCCACCAAATCATGCTCAGGCAACAATAAAAGATGCTTTGAAAGCTGGAAGCTGGTGTGGAAGCTTACCAAATTCGCTTCTCCTTGTTTCGACCGCGCAAGGTTGGATCGAAGACAACCTCCTTGCGCCGTGGCGCAGCTCCGGGCCCCTGGAGGGCTGGTAGAATGGTCAGTTCTGCACCTATAATTGCGGATTCAACTACTGGCTGCAGGATCAATGAAGGGAGTATGCCCTCAGTGTCCCTCACAACGGTCAAGTAGCAAGGCTTCTGCGTATGCCTCTACCTCGATATTCATGCGTGGGCGCTGTAACTTACATGGATACCAACGTCTCGAAATCGCTACTTATTTCCAGCAGAAAGCAAAGCAACTAATTCAGTATTGGCCAGACCGCGCCAAAGCCGCCTTGGCATATTCATGAGCTCCGATAGGGTGAGCGACATTCAGCTGAATCGGCATTTTTGACTCACCGTCATGTTTAGCACGCTCCCTATCCAACCAGTCCAGACCCCTAGTCTCTACCATTCGGTCGACGTAGCCACCCGTAAGCGCGGCCCTACACCAGTTTTGAGACCATTTTACCCTGTAAACGGCGGATTTCCTACAGAAATTCGACAGCCTTTGCATGGTTGGCGGGTTTACCGTGGGTCTGGAGATGATGTTCGTATGCTTTGGCTGCCTGTGATGCATGGATGGCGTGCTAAGGTTGAGAACGAGGGACGTTGGCACACCTCGTATGAAGCTGCAGCAGCAATTACTTCGTGAGATAGCTTAACGGTGTGGCCCTCGGTGACCTAGAGGAGACCAAGTCAGTCTCTGCGTCGCAATTTGATGCTAGAGGGGGTGCATGCTTGGGAATAGGCCCTGGCCTCTTCAGAGTCGCGAGTGAACAACATTTTTGTTGGTAGACGTTTTCGAGTGAGCTGCTTGGAAGGAAAGAGGAGCCTTTTTACCTCCTATTTGATCTGAGTGATCATAATGACCCCTGAGTCGGATGTTCTGTGTCACGTGAGAGTATCGCAACAGACGAGTGTAGCAGGAAGTGTGTACCGCGTTGACCAGCAAGGGCGATCTGTTTTGAATGCCTCAAATAACGATTTTGAAACGACCGCGTGAAGAGGCGGTCGTAACCCAGCGCAAGTTCTTCAAGAAGACTTCTCGCGGCAAGGTCATCAAAGGTTCGCATATCATCTCTCGTCACATGTATATCTAAACTTTCGTCAGTGCTACGAGAGCGTTACCTCCGCGATGATATATACTGTGGTATCATTGCGTGTCGGATCTGCGCTGATGCAGTCAATCCCACCCTGCCTGCTGCAGGCGATTCCACTCACAGGCAATTCACGACGGGTCACTTTGTCCTCCCGGACACCAACGTATTTCTGTCACAGGTCGTCACACCATCCCCAGTACACTTCGTCCTAACCATGTTTCTTTTAGATGGATCTGATAGAGTCACCGAGTTTCACCCCTCCCGTCATCCTTCTCCAGACAGTCCTGGAAGAAGTCCGACACAGGTCCCTGCCGCTTTACAATCGCCTCAAGGCGCTCGTTAAGGCGGACGACAAGAAAATATGGGTGTTTTACAACGAGTTTTGTTCGTTCGTATCGCTCTCTTGGTCCCTCTTTCCACTTCTCATTCTTGGCGCAGAGAGACCGCTGTCGTGACGGAAGAAAATGAAACGCCTAATGACCGCAACGACAGAGGTAAGGTCAGATCCGTTTTCAACAAGTTCGATAACATTAACGTCCGTAGGCATCCGGAGGGGTGCGGGATGGTATAATGCCCATATTTCGCTTGCTCGACCTCCCGTTCGCGGTCAGACGCGCAAGAATCCCCAGGTTATCCTTCTCACGGATGACGTTGCCAACCGACAAAAGGCAGAAGCCGAAAACATTCCGACCATTTCAAGTAGGACGTCTTCTTCATATCACTGCTCCTTTTCACATTTTCGATAGTTCGGAAGTATGTCGAGGGAATGCAGGAGGCCGAAAAACTTTTGGATATCCTCTCTGCTACCGGCACGGATGATATTGAGCAAACTAGAGCAGCAACAACCACGCGGACAGCCCTCTATGCTAATGTATGTTTCGTTCCGTGGAATGGAGTTAGGTGGTCATGTTGACTCTACATTCAGTACCTTCCTACTGCTACCCTTCTGACCGGGGTCAAAGCTGGAGAACTTCATCAAGGTCATTTCAATGCCAACCAATACAACTACTTGGAGGTTCGTCCTGGTAATGTCTGTGACGCCGAGGATGACATCTTCTTTCAGGGCACTGTAGGTGTCCCGGCTTTCACCAAGGCCGTTCTTCTAGTCGGCAGAGAAAATATGAATCGTGCTGTTCACGGAGATGTTGTCGTAGTCGAGGTTTTCGGCGAAAGCGAATGGAAGGCGCCAGCTGACGAAGTGGTTGATCAAGAGGGTACGTCCTCCACCATTCTAGTCTTATCGTCCGAGTCACGATTATCGCCATCAGCTACTCTCGGGAACGATGACGCAGAAGATTCGGAAGAAGAGTCGGATGGAGACGAGTTCAAACTTCGCGAGGAAGCGAGAGCACTTCGGTCGGCTCACGCCAGGAAAAGTTCTGCTGGGAAGCAGCCCACCGGACGTGTCGTCGGAATTGTCAAACGTAACTGGCGCGCGTACGTCCTTTACTCTCGTTCCACCTTGCTTTAAGCGTTTGTTTCTCATGACGGTTGTTCTTCGTCCAGTTACGTATGCCATCTTG
>JBBPKI010000059.1:0-54513 GCA_038089155.1 Nevesoporus exiguus
CGTCGTCGTCGTGGGCCGCGTCTCCAAGACACACGACTATGCTCTCTGTTCCACAGCCAGAAATATATATACCGTCGACACCGCCCACCCCAACGTCGAGTGCATCCTCGTCAGCGACACCATCCTCGCAGACGTCGGCGACCTCGGTGCGTTCTCAGTGCTCCCACTTCTCCCTCTCTCATGTCGCAGTGGACATTACGGCGCGTTGGCGCACCCGCCATGCCAGGAATCTCGTCGGGTTTCAGATACCATGGCCGCTCGACTTTTGGCAGCCCTCGCTTCCCGTCTCGTTCGTGGAACACGGCAGCATCGTCGTTCCAGGCTTGGCAGGTAGGGACTTGTCGCACCCCTCTGAGCGCGACGCCGACCGTTGATAGACGCCCATGCACACGTGTTGCAATACGGTGCCGCGATGAACCTCGACCTTGCTGGCTGCAAGTCGAAACAAGGTACCTCTCGAGTTATTCTCCGTGGCGACGCTCACCAGGTACAGAGGTACTGCACCGAGTCGTCGACCATGTCAACTCACACCCCGACATCCTCGACGACTCATCCCGCTGGATCTCGGGCATGGGATGGGACCAGAATCTGTGGTCAGATCCACAGTATCCCACTGCAGTCTGTTCCCTTTTCGTCCACCAGGCTTTTCCTTCTCATTGGGTGATCGTAGGACGACTTTGACTCGGAACCGCTGCTTAGGGGACGCCAAATTTATCTAGTCCGTGTCGACGGCCATGCAGCATGGGCTTCCAACCGTGTCTTGCAGTTGATGGGCAACTTGCCTCTCGAGGTGGACGGAGGCCTAATCGTTCGCGGCCCAACTGGCAAACCTACAGGTAGAGCCACCACGGCCGCGTGATTCGAAGCGACTCATGGATTCCAGGCATATTCGTGGACAACGCCATGGCCATCGTGCCAGTTCCAGACCCAACGAAAGCCCAGTTGCACGAACATTTCGACCGAGCAGTGAGGGATGCGCATGCTGTGGGCTTGACCTCTATCCACGATGCCGCCACGCGACCCTATATGATCGAATTTTATCAAGAGTACGATCGCCCTTTATTTACACTGCCTGTGGTCTGATTGATACCTAGATATGCTTCTTCTCGCAAGCTTCCTGTACGTGCCTCGTTCACCTCCATTTACGCATACTGGAATCGACGTAGCTTCGCCTCTACCTCATGGGTAACATCCAATCCGATGAATACTGGGGCAAAAACATAACACGACTCGTCGACTACGGGATCGGAGAGCGTCTCAACCTTCGCAGCGTCAAGCTGTTCACGGATGGTTCGTCTGGTCTGCCATCGCACCCACTTGCATGTCTGACTCCATTCATCCAAGGTGCACTTGGCTCTTTTGGGGCCGCTCTGTTAGAACCAGTACGTATCGCGTTCGATCGTTGGACAGAAGTGTGACTCGGTGCAGTACTCGGATAACCCATCGACCAACGGACTGATGCTCGTACGACCCCGAACCTTGTCAGCCTTGGTGAGACAGTTTTGGGAAGACGGTTGGCAAGTGGTACGTATCGATCTGCTTCACATCCCCGACGACGGAACAACTCTGGTAGAACATTCACTGTATCGGCGATCGTGCCAACCACATCGTGCTCGACATCTTTGAGGATATCCTGTCGGATCCGACACGTGGAACGGCAGCCGAGCGACGACCGCGCATCGAACATGCACAAATTATGACCCCCAATGACCTGGAACGAATCGGACGGCTTCAAGGCGCGTCTCGGTTTTTATGCCATCGATTTGGCAACTGAGAGCCTTGCAGTGATACCCAGCGTCCAGCCCACGCATGCGTGAGTACGGTGCGCACCCCACCTCTATACATTAATGTCAAAACCACGACAGAACGAGCGACATGTGGTACGCAGAACGACGTCTGGTAACACCACTATCCTTTCCCAGCACCAACGTTCTAAAGAGAACCTCTCCAGGGCCCAGAGCGAATCAGAGGCGCGTATGCATATCAGACGATGATCCAGTACGTTTCTTCTTTTTCACGGTCGACGCTAATCGTGACGCATCCCCTCCCCTAGAACGTCCAAGACGGGGGTCTTGCCTCTCGGGTCCGACTTTCCCGTTGAAGGCATCAACCCCTTGCTGGGGTTCTACGCGGCCGTGTCGCGTCTCTCTCCCTCGGGTGACTCGCCTCATGGGTCACAGGGATGGTACGATCCATCGCGCGTCATGACTGACCCGGTCCACTGATCCGTGCTTTTTCGTTCCAGGTACCCTTCAGAGCGGCTGACACGGGCACAGGCACTCAAAGGCATGACCTTGGATGCTGCCTACGCAGCGTTTGCAGAGGACAAGCTCGGTTCGCTGTCGATCGGCAAGAAGGCAGACTTTGTGGTACTCGATCGGGATATCATGACGGTTCCAGCATCGGAAATCCTAGCGACCAAGGTCAGGGCGACGGTCATAGACGGCGAGGTAGTATACGGAAACCTATGACGTGTGATACCCCATGCTGGCAACCATTGTAACATACCTATCTACTCTGCGTCCGAATCTGATGATCGTGTTGCGTCGCACCGAGAGTGTAGGGTATAACTAGACGACGTTCGTGCCATGTCCGCTCTCCAGTCCAGCCTTGCTCACCCGCCGCATCGGTTGAAGCGTATTTTCATCGACCGGTGCCCTGCGCATGTGTCGGTACCGTCCCTCCTTGTCCTTGATCTCCATGTCCTGACCGATCGCGACCTCCCCTCCGTCCTCCGAGTCCTGGACCGTAAACATGGGTGGCAAACTCTCCCGCGCATGGCCCGGCCGCCGACACTGCGCGGCGTACCCATGCCCGGGCTGCGCGTCGCCCCCGCCCCCGCCCTCGGCCTGCGGCACGACGCCGACCGACTTGCCGCCCAGCTCCTGCTCCTCAAAGGTCATCAGCTCGGAGACAAACCCGATGTTGGGCGAGATGCCCTTGCGACGCTCGAGGACGAACGCGTACGCACGTGAGAGCGTCCAGTGGTTCGCGTGGATGAGGTAGGCCATCACGGCGGTCACCGAGCGTGACTTGCCCGCCTTGCAGTGCACGTAGGTGCTCGCGCCAAACAGACTGGCCTCGTCTTTGCAGGAGAGGGTGCGATGAGCGGAGAGAGCGGAGAGAGAGGACGGCCTACCTAGTATCTCGCAAGCCTCCTTGAGCCCCTTCGTGATCTGGTCCTCTTCGACCGTGTCCCTCATCGGGATCTTGACGTACCGCTCAAAGTTCCCTCTGAGATCGAGCCCGTGGTTGTCGTCGCATTCCGCTGCAATGTTCAGTATCCGCTTGATGCCGAGCGACTTGAGTTCCTGCACGTGCTCTGGTTGTGTCAGTTCCGGGCCGAGATACAAAAAGTGGGGGAGGATCATCGAGACCGTAAACGTGGGGAGCTCTGCCTCCGTCGTGGCCGTCTGGAGGTCGTCTGGCCGTGCGGTGCTCGGTGAGGGCGGGAGACGCGGGGTCTCTGGGGTGCGAGGCGGGGTCGGACGGGTGAATCTGGGAGACGGGGGCGGGAGCAAGTCGGCTGGACTGTTGGGCCAGCGGGGAGATGTGCCAGGGGGCGTGTGATTGGAGTGGAGGAGATGAAGGTGGGAAGGGGACTGCGGTGGGAGGTAGAGGGGGCTCCTCGAGAACTGGGACGGGGTGATGGGAAGGGTGGCAGAGCGGAGGGGGCCAGTGCGGATGTGGAGACGGGGAAGGGAAAGCTGCTGCTCGCCGCCGCCGTTGGTGATGATGCGCGTGAGGTTCGGCACGCTCGGACGCCGCGGGGGGGCGGGTCGGCGGAACGGGAGCTGTGGTGATGTCGGAGAGCCGTCGGGGATGTCGCCCGGACGATCCGAGCTGGAGGTGGGCATGATCGGCAGCGGTGACGGCATGGGCTGATCGATTTCGAAATGTGATTGCGTTGGGGCAGACGTGTCGAGCTGAAACAGGCCCGTGTTCCTCGCGCTCTTCAGCGGTGGTTCTGGCTCGCCCGGATCTGGGGGATGCAGGATTTGCGTGACCAGGTGGCTCTGCAGCACCGGGTGCGCGTGTGCAGCTGCGATGCCGCCCCGCAGATAGTGCACGCGACCCCCGCCGACGAGAGAGGACAGCACCGGGAGGAGCGCCCAGGCGGTGACCTGCAGATTGTCCATCTCCGACTCGTCCGTCTCCTCGCCGTGCACGACGACGACGTCACCGTCCCAGGCGGGGGAAGAGGGCAGGGCGTCCCAGCGGTGCTTGTCCTCGTCAGAGGTGATGAACTGGCGGAGGGCGGCGAGGGACTGGAACCCGCCGCCCGGTTTGCGACAGCGCTTGAGGATGAGGGATGGGATGGCGATGTTGACGCTGTCGAGGAAGTGCGAGGCATTGTAGGCAGCGAGGGGCCGCGTATCGACGATAATAGGACGCTCGGGCGCGGCGAGACGGTCTGCGAGGAGGTCGGGGTGCCATGCAGGGTGGGGGGCGGCGGCGGGCGGGCCAGCGGGTGACGGACTGTCTGCGGGGGTGTGGTACACGGACGGGACGGGGGACGCGGGCTTTGGGAGCGCGGAAAAGGAGCGTATGGGGCGGAGACGGAGGTTGTTCTGCACGCTGGCGCGGAGTCTCGCGAGGTCCTCGAGGGCGCGTGCGATGTCGTCTGGCTCTGTGCCGTCGATCTGTATGGCAAAGTCGTTGAGGTCGTCGAGGTCGTCGTCGGGGGCGCGGGTGTCTGGCTGCATGCTGGTTCGTATGGTGGTGGGTGGATTACCAGGGGGGGTTACATTCCATTTTCACGGGGGGGTCGCGTCGAAAATTGAAGCTCCACCTTGTCGAGTGTGCGCGTTCCTGCAGCAGCGTCGACCATGTCTTCGTACAAATCCGCCTCCTTCCGATCCCCGCACCAGCCAGACCAGGCTGCCTCCGAGTTCAAGTATCGCTCGCAGGTCCAACAGCTCCATGAGTTCTTTCCAGACTTCTCCCCAGAAGGCACGTCCTCCTCCTCCTCCCTCTCCCAAATCCTCATCCTTTTCCACAGACCTCCAGTCCCTCCTTACAGAGGTCTCCGGCGACGTACAACTCGCTGCTCAGAGAATCAGTGAAGGTATGCCTTTTCTCCTCTTTTTATCCCGCTTCTCAAACCTGGACCATCACAGGTCAGGTAGAGCAGTGGGGCTCCGTGAAAAGCAAAAAAGACAAAAAAACCCCAACCACGTCTCACCCGGGCTCAAAGGACCATCCCACATCGCGCGATCGCACCGACTCGCGTGGTGCCCGCGGCGGTCGGGGGGGTCGGGGGGGTCCTGCGAGAGGTAACCGCGGTCGCGGCTCGGCAAGGCCTGGGTCGGGGCCCAACGGCCACGCCCACCGCTCATCGCATCCCGGAAAAGCTGCCTCCCCTGCACCCGGTTCGACGGACAAACAGCCCTTTGAGGATCCCTCCGACTCAGCCCATCCCGACAAACCCGACTCGTTCAACGGCGTCGCTTCTGCACCCCACGACTCCCTCGCTGATCCAAATCACGCCGCCGAGCTTCCTCCTTCAGATGGCCCTCTCTCTGCCCTGTCCTCGTCCACGCCTGCCTCGTGGGGTACCGGTTCTTGGGGCGCACAAGACCAGTCTGTATCCACAACGACCTGGTCATCACAGCCGATACCAGCTGCCCCGAGACCCACAAAGCTGCCGGCGACGTCGAAACTTTCTTGGGCCCAAATTGCACGGTCCGAAATTACCTCTTCTTCTCTACCCCCAACCCTTCCTCACGCCTTTTTATAGACCACAAGAAAAACCTGCCGTCGCACCTCCACCTCCACCGGCTCCTCGCGTACCTCCTCCGCCCCCGGTACTCGAACCAGCTGAACTTGCTCCGGCACCGTTCCCCAACCATGATTCGGACCCAATAAGTGACGGTTGGGAGGATCCAACAACAGTACAACCTCCTATTTGGGATGACGAACCACAGGTCAAACCTCCCCCAGAGGATGCTTGGTCCTCCCCGGTGCAGATTCAACCTGATGCCCAAGATGAAACGCCAGCACCTCCGCCCCAAGAGGAACCTGTGCCAGAGATTTCTGCTCCCGTACCCTCGGAACCAATCTCGGCTCCTCAACAACCAGCGGAAGAGCCTGTTACTGCCCCAACACCGTCAAAGTCTCCAGCCTCGGTGCCTCCACGAGCGTCTTCTGCTTCACATCGTAGCGCCAACAGATACAAAGCGACCGATCAGGCGGTCGTCATGCTCACGTCTGGTTTCAACCCAGGACTCGAAAAGGTTGGCATGCAATTCGGCAGTTTGAGCCTTGGTGGCGACGTGATTGAGCCATCTCCGTGAGTCTCCCCACTGTCTTTACTCGATATCTTTGCTGATTGGCGTGCCAGCACCGAGCCTGCTTCAGCTTCAGAACCGCCTGCAGTCAAGGCAAAGCAGTCTCCCCAGCAACCTGTTCAACAATTGCCTCAGACGCAAGCATCTGCCCCAGAGTCTCCGGTGGCCGCCTCCCCGGTCCAGACTACTACTGTGCTGTCTCAGATCCCACCTCAACAACAGGTTGCACCCCCTACATCCGCACCCGCATCGGCTCAGGTCCCCGCTCCAGCTCCCGCTTCCGTCCCCTCCTCCGTTTCTCAATCTCAGCCCTCCCTCGCAGCCACCATCTCCCACACTTCCATTTCGGCCTCTGTCAGCCAGCCGATAATTTCGAGCTCCCCAGCCTTCTCCCAACAACAACCCCAAGCCTCCATCCATCCGTCCTTTTCTCAGCACCAGCAGCAAGCGCCCTTGACCCAACACCAAGTACCGACTCACCAATATACCCATTCTGGTCTTTCCACTCATCTTGATGCCTCCCAGAATGCCACCCAGCAGTCTCAACACGCAACACAGCCCTCGCAGCCTCAAGCCTCTGCCACTCACTCGGCATACTTCCGGCAAGCAGATACGCCTTACTTCCATACCCCCACCCCACCCGCTGGACAGGCCCAGGACTACAATATCTTTGGTCAAATAGGCCAACAACATCAGGCATCGCATTTGGGTGCGTTTGCCAGCAACGATTATGGGTATGGTGACAACCAGAGGGTATGTTTTTCCATATGAGGTCCAAATGCGTGACTGACGTGACCTAGGGCTTCTATGACTCGTACGCTCAGTCACCCGCCTTTGGAGGAAGCCGCAGTGTGCTCGGTCATGATGATGTCAAGGGTCTTTCTACCTCCCAACAACACCCAGGAAGCAATGTGCTCCCACCATCGAGCGCTCAATCTTCACAACTACCTCCCCAGGGTGGTGCGCAGCCACAGCCATCGGGTGGCCAAGGTCCTCAGCAGAGCTATCCTCCCCCCGTTCCCTACTACTACCCTTACCCGCAAAACCAGTACTACGGCACCCCATACAACTCAGGTTACGGTGTTCCCCAGCCATTCGTCAAGTACCCTACCATGTTCCAGCCCGGTCCTCCCACACAAGGCGCTGCACCTTCTCCTGGAGGCAAGCAGGGCCCCGGCTCGGTGCAGTCCCAGTCAGATCATTATGGACGTGGCCTCTACGGTCAACAGCACCAACTCCCAACGTCGGCCTACGATGACCTCGGGTATCAGCATCACGCACAACAACACAACCACGCGCCAGGAGTGAACAACCTCACCTCGAGTGAATACAGCAAGCACCCACAGCTATATGGTGGACAAGCCATTCAGAGCTTCATGGGTCTTGGCCAAGGTAACGCGGCTGCGTCGGGCCCGTCCCTCGCCCAACGCGGGGGTGGTACGTCCCCTGAGACGGCGTACAAACCCTACTCTCAAAATGCTGGCGTGAAAGACGGCCCGACGGGGGTTGGTGTCGGTCAAGGTGTCGGCCAACCCCAGACGGGGCGTGGCGTTCAGCAAGCGCACACCCAAGGTGGTTTCTACGGGGGCAACCGCTTTAGTTCGAGCGCTGGCGCCAGTGGACCTCAGGGGCAGCAAGGACAACAGGCCACGCAGGGCCCACAAGCTCACGTGGGGTATCCGCAGGGCAACTCGGACGCCAACTTTTACCAGTACCAGGCGCGGCAACAGCAGGGCTACTGGCAGTAGTCGGTGATGTTTCAATCGATCGTTTCCTTGCCATACACGCGTTTCGTCTGGTTCCGTTGTGTCGTACTCTCTTCCCCTTTCTTATCCATATCTCCTCTTGGTCTTGTCCTTTTTCTACCTCTTCTTTTGCTTCAGCTGTTTGATATCATACTTGTTACAGTTCCAGAAGCAGTGTGCATTGCAATGTACTTCTTAGCGACATGTCTCTAACAAACAGCTCTCCCAAACACCCCGAACGTCGAGAACTCGGTCTGACCTAAGAGAGTGGTATTCACTCTTGTTGATCGCGATTCCACACAAAATCTGCGCGAAATGCTCCTCCAATTGGGGCACATGTAACATAGAGAGACACAGAAACGATGCCAACGAATACGAAAGTATTTACACCTTGCCACCCAACAACGTGCCAAGGCTCCCAAACAGCTCACGAACCGCATCTCGCACACACGCACGATGTTTCACCGCAAGCGACTATCACGAGTCTTCAATGAGTATGATGCCAAGAAAAAAGAGCAAGGAAGAAACGACGACTCCGCCGCCGCCGTCGACTCACCGCGCCTCGCGCTCGCTCTCCAACAGCGCCAAGATATCCTCCTCCCGCACGGGGCCCTTGACGTTCCGGATGATCGTGCGCGACGTGTTGTCCATGAACTCGATGCGTACTTGGGTGACACCACCACGAGAGCCGGTGCGTCCGAGGATCTGTAAAGGCGCATGCGAGCATGGGGGGAAATGAATCAGTGGACAGGGTCGGTTGGAGGAGTTGGATGGAGAACCTTGATCACTTTGCCGAATTTGGGGTTTGGCTTTGATGAATCCTGACATGGTGCAATGTGAGTACCGTATCGAGAGCGGTGAGGAGGTGGACGTACCATGTCGATGAGGAAAACTGTTGTCGGTGCACGAGCTGTTTGTGTGGATGTGTAAATTGCAGAACAAGATTAAGGTTTATAGTCAAAACAAAACTCCGCCGGCTGCAGCCGACTACGGATGTGGCCAAAGACGCTGTGCTAAAATGACCAGCGAATACAAAGGGCGATGGGGTATCTCTTAGATTCCACTACTCAACTACGGAAAAAAGAAAAAAAAACACATCAATATCCGACGTGATTAACTCGTACGGCAATACATCTAATCATAAATATACACTGAGAAAGAAAAGAAAAGAACGAGAAACAAGTGAACAGCATGTACGAAAACATGGACAGAACCAAGCCTAGCTTAAACCTTGTCGGAAAACTGAACAATCGTAACGTTCTTAAATAAGAACATACAACGCGACGCCCATACATCGTTCGGAGGGCACACGGAATATCACCCGGCAAGTCACTCTTCTACTGCCACCGTTCGTCGGGGTGTGCCTCCTCTCTGACGCGTACGAGACTCTGCAAATGCACTTGGTGCGGTAAAGATAGCTTCTGCAAAGGCAAAGGCAACGCAGATAGCAGCATTGAGGATTCGCCATCGAGGTCCAATAACATCTATGCCTTTGATTGTAGCATTGAGAGTGGCGTACGGGTACCCATACTGAGCAGCCAGACGTGAAATAGATGCCGTGAGAGGGTCGAAAGGAAGCACGCGGGGGACGCGTGCAGAAGTGGCGTTTGCAGGATGGAATGAAATGACGGAACCAAGAAGAGCAGGGATCATCAAAGTAGGTAACGACCAGTGGAGGAGAACACTCCAAAACACGGTAGACTGAAAGGTACCCAATGGGGGATAAGGAACGGCAAGCTGCCAGTCGCCAGTTTGAACGCCCCGCGGAAGATGGATCTAATATGGAATCAACTACCGAGACGAAATGAGAGGGGAAGGTTCGCACCTGCAAAAAATCCCACGGAATAACTCGATACAAAACGTACAGTAGCTCGAACAGAGCGGTAACAAGTGAGATATTGAGGGAACTTGAGAGTGTCTAAACAAATATGGCTCAGTAGTGCCAAGACTTGGTCTAGAGGTGACACAAACAGATCTGGAAGCCAGCAAATATACACGAGCATGCTGTTTCGCGCCTGTCTGCAGCGATTTGAACGTGGTGTCAGCGAGCTCAATGGACGGTCTTGGTATGCCACGCAGAATGCTACGTGGCGTGGAGGTAAACAAGACACTGCGATCCTTCATGGGGGTGAGCGCGGGAGGTGCAACCGAGGTTTCCTCCTCGGGTGGTGAAATAGGAGCCGTCTTGAGCATCATCGACACTTCCCGAACCTCCGGCGCGGGGGTGCTTACTAGCTGAATGTTACGACGGACAGAGCGAGTGGAGGGTGGGCTAGATAACTTCTTCTCTGATATCTCCTCCACCAACTCCGGGGCGGGGGACACAGCGGAATTTCTATGGGTCAATGAGCTAGGGGGAAGGTAACGAACACCGGGGAAGACGGACTCGTGGCTAGATTGCTGTGCGCCCTTCCTTCGTCTGAAGAGACCCGCGAAAGCGGGATTATCCTCGAGCGAGTTTTGACTGTCATCAAGTTGTTTTCGGATCCGCTGTTGGAGTTCTTCCCGGGTTCCAATGTCGCTGACATTAAGAGCCAAGGCTATCTCCCTCAGTTCCGCTTTCTTCTTGGAGTTGAGCGTGCCAGTGTACAGAGTCGTTGTCATCGCGTTTGTGTGGATGATGATTGTGGTTTGAAATGAGGGCCGATGTATGAGTCCAATCAACATCAACAAATCGCGTGGACACGTAACACGTGACACGTTCCCCACACAGGACCCCGTACACTTGTCTTCCGAGGTCCTTTCAGCGGCCCGAAGCACAGCGGATGCGGCAGCTGGTCCAAGTACTATCATTTCACCTAAAGTGCAAAAAACAAGGTAATTCGGGTCTAACGCTTCAACAACAGCGGTTGCACTCTTCGGAGTTATAGTATGGGTGGAGAGTACACTAATACATCTCCCTCTCATTTTCTCCGATTTTTTGTATTTTATTCTAAGGGTGCAGAGAACTTCCGACGTTTTGCACCTCCATTGCAAAAGTTGTGACACTCCGGGTCACACAACCGATGACAACGGGCTCTTAAGTATTTAATCTCAGCATGTCGCGGCAGGCACGGCACGGTGATGCTCTCGCTTGACAGAGGAGAGAGCCAGCCACCCATGCCGAAGAGGAGATTAAATTTTGTCACGTTCATGCTTGAGCGTGACAATTCCTCTTCTCCAAAATGTGATATACTTGCGCTACACAAGCATCCAGTAAGTTCCTTACTCTTATGATTGGCACAGAGATCCCTCATGTGTTGCCCCATAATCTCCAGACATCATTTTGCAAGTTCATTGGTAGGATCTTTCAGATCGGGGGGCGATCTAGTCTCTATTTTTCGATATCTCTTGATTGTCTAGTGGATTGTGAGCACAACAGCATCCAACTTATACCCAATTTTTGTTCCTCAGCTAGACTAGATACTAAGGCATCTCTGATATTTTTTTCGAGCTTGTAGAGTACAAGGAATGTAGTGTTTTAAATGCATTTCCGGAATTTGCACTCAAGGTACCAGTTGCACTTTAGGTGAAATGATAGTACATTATCACGATAGTCTCCTCCGATCTTTTATTTGTAGGAGAGCCGCACGCTCCATCGTTTGCTTCTTCTCCTTTCAACTTGTTCCGCTTGCCGGACAAGGTCAGTCTCCACCCCCCGCCACACACCAGTTTGGTATTGATTTATCTGTTAGCGCTTGCGCTGTCTATCGACGTTCAAGGAGGCACCCTTGGCAATGTGCCTGCTAGTAAATTCCTCAGCGTTATTGACACGTATCTTTCGGCCGATGTGAGTTCTAAACATTAGTAGTAATTTGACAGATCCTTGAGTCATCTAACTTGCATGATCAACGTAAGTATCGCGTTTCGAGGTCCATGTAGACTTGTAATAATGTCACCCATGAATATGTACTTTTAGAGCCGTGGTATCAATGATCGGTGTCTCTGCGGTTACTGCAATCACCTGTTGCCAACAGTTCATGTTCAATAATCTAGTCGCCGAATTCACCACAAGCACCGATCTTCGGGTGGATTCAGCTACTCACTCGCGAGTATGTAAGATCGCGACTGTTTGTCACCCCTGTCATGCATGTTCATGCATCGCGAAAGTTTATGCCACAGCACGTTCAGGCGTCGATGTTGCCGTTTAGACGAGCCTTGTCACCTTGACGACCATGCCAGGGTGGGTCGCCGACTGGGCTCACCACCGGCCCGGGGAAGTATTTCTACAATGGTCACCGCCACGGGTGCTCTTTTACTTCTTGTCGAATATCCAGTCGAGCGCGTTTGCAGGATTGGTCTAGTCACTTCTTGTGTTGTAGAGGTACTCCTGCGCATTCTCGCTGCCTTTGCAATCCTATCTCTTGTATCTCGAAAGGCGGGCGCCAGCCTTCTCTGTCAAGTTGCAAAATGTGGCTGTGTTACTATATTGCTCGCTACTACTACTTGCCCCTACCATCAAGTCCCAAGCCCTTTTAACACCCTTCCGTCGACCGCCGTCTTGCCCAGCCTAGGACGATACCTCGTATAGCTACATGCATAGTGCTTGCTCTTTATCCACCTCATCGCACGGGAGACGTCCTATAGCAAATACTTTACAACGGAACTCGACCTTCATCGGCATTCGAAACTACTTCAGAAGCCTATCCAGACAAGCCAAACCTACGGCGGACGACTCGCGCTCTCGTTTATGTCGTACTCAAAAATTTTCATCTTCGGCCATTCGTCATGTTGCTGCCGCACACCTCAAGCCGCGTCAGTACGAGCTCCCGACAGATGTCTACTTCTCTGAAAACTCCCCTCTCGCGCCCTCCCCTCGCTTTGATTGGCGATTGCGAGCAACATCCCGCTGTTACCGCAAGAACGAGTCGCCAGGGAAGCGAGACGTCGCTCAAGTATACATGAAACGCGTCGTTCCTTCATGTGGCGAAATTCAGCCGGGCGAACCGCTATACGAGGAAATACAAGCCTATCGCGAACGGTGAGTCTATTTCTTGACAAGCAAACACCGTTACGGTGGAACTGAAGTGTCACAAGTTTCCTTCCCTTATTAAACGCCGAACAAGCGGAGGACGAATCAGTCCTTCGTGATCGTCTCTCCAGTTGGTCTCTGTCTCGCTTACGCGAAGAGGGGTACACTGTCACAGATCTTTACGCGTTTTGGGTAGAAGCACCCCAGTTTCGCAGTCCGATCGCATGTTTTTCCTTGGGCCCCGGAATCATTTTACCGGAGCACAGATTTGAGTAAATCGCTGTCTCAGACAGATTGGAAAGTCATGACTTACATTTCTCTGCACCAGGAATGGGACTCAGGTTCTTCTTTCGCGCGTTGACCCTCTGCAAGAGGTACCTTTACGCGGCACCGTGATGGCTGGTAATGCCACTCAACTTCGCGTTGTGTTTGACCAAAAATTTGACATCGAAGATGGTCTGTGGCGCCTCGACGTAGGACGATCCAACATCGTTTTTGAACGGATGCGTGCCGCAATCTCGCACTTCAACCATGACCCCGAAGTATTAGAGGCGAGTCAGACGCCTGACAGGCAGTTCGTCACACAAGGCACCTACCTCCGCGATGTGCTCCTCCGTTCGTTCTCTCCCGCGTCCATCTCTCTGCATCAGCCCTTGCAGGCCCCGGACGAAGTTAACTATGTCTCACGCGAAACTCTGGAACACCAAAGTCGAGACGAGCATGAACACGGTGGTGCATTCAAGGACGACATGAGGATTCAGAGTTGGGCACGACGATACGCACGCACAAACCCGATTGAGATGGAGGGTGACCCCACATTGGACGGTTTGAACGCAACTCAGATTCGAGCTGTAGCAATGATGATCGGGGAGTGTATTTCTCTCGTTCAAGGTGTAGGTCTACCGTCTCGGATACTCGATGTGATTTAAATCGCTCTCTGTAGCCTCCGGGGACAGGCAAGACGAAAACCATCGTCAAGGCTGTTCAAGTGCTCAAGGTGGGTGGGAGGCATTGATTAACCGTCGTAGCATGTGGGTGAATCTCTGAAATATTTCAGGCCCACTTTGAAGTACATCACCCGATTCTCGTCTGCGCATATACCAACGCGGCGGTGGACAACCTGGTGGAAGGTTTTGTAGGAGCTGGCTTGAAACCTCTTCGCATTGGCTTCCGTGGTAAGGTAAAAGATAGCCTCACCGAGCACACTCTTGACTACAAGCTCGATCAACATTCCCTGAAACCGAAGGTGGACAGGCTCCTTGAAGAGAAGAGCATTGCAGAGAAAAAACGATTAGCTCTGACCAAGAAAATTGAGTCTACAGAGAGAGCCCCAACGGCTCGCGCTGCAGGTCGTCTTGACCAGATGCGGTCTGCCTTGCTCGCACAAGAGCGCCAGTCGATGGCGATAGGCGCGAAACTGTATGCCATCCACCAGGAAATGCTGCGAGATATTACTGCGGGTGCTGATGTGGTACGTATTCATTTGTCGCTGTCTTTTTTTTTGCGCGCTGACACCGTGTGTGAGATTTGTACAACTTGCATCACTTCTGCGAGTGTTGCACTTAACGTACTCGACTTTCCTGTGGTCTTCCTTGATGAAGCATCGATGTCAACAGAGCCAGCATCTCTCATACCCTTAATGAAAGGAGTATGTGTTTCACCTTGGATCTTTCGGCCAATTCCCGATTCATAACCACTGTAGGCAAGACACGTTGCCCTCATCGGAGATCATAAGCAACTTCCGCCTGTCATCGCGAGCCGCGAAGCGCAACTG
This sequence comes from Nevesoporus exiguus, assembly GCA_038089155.1. Lineage (NCBI taxonomy): Eukaryota > Fungi > Basidiomycota > Agaricomycetes > Boletales > Boletaceae > Nevesoporus > Nevesoporus exiguus. The sequence continues at coordinate 14,761 of JBBPKI010000059.1, forward strand.
AAAGGCCTTGGAACAAGTCTCTTTGAGAGGCTGGCCGAAGAAGGCGGTAGGTAGTACTTTTTTTTTTCAGCTGGTGGCTCTTACATTAGTAATGTGGCACAGTGGTGCCGTCAATAATGCTGGATATCCAATATCGGATGCATCCGTCCATATCGCAGTTCCCGTCGCTAGAATTTTACGATCTTTCCCTGCGAGATGGGACCGTCGACGCTCTCGGGAACATATCCCCAGATCTAGTCCCTCCCCTCTCAAGCCATCTATTAGTGGATGAGTTGACTGGGCATCAGATCCCTGTTGTCTTCATAGACCATGGCGGATCTGAGACTGCGAAAGATCGGGGTAGGGTCAACTGGAACGAAGCGCACATCGTCTGTAGCATTGTTGAGGACCTCTTGCTGAAAAACGAAGTTCGTTTGCCGCGATTACCCCCGTATGGACTGCACTGATCGGTGTTTATTGAAGTATCTTCGTGGCGAAGACGTTGGCATCATTGCCCCTTACGTCGCTCAAGTTTCGTTGCTGACGCGCCTCCTTAACTCCGATGAGAAGTACCGCAAGCGCTTTTCGAGCACTCTGGGTGACCATCGGAGACTGCAACTTCATAACGTCGATATCAAGACCGTCGATGGGTTTGAGGGTCGGGAAAAGGAAGTGATTATCTTTTCCACCGTGCGCAACAATCCGTCGGGGCAGATTGGGTTTCTCGCTGACAGGCGGAGACTCAACGTTGGACTCACACGCGCCAAACGGGGACTTTTCATCATTGGGAGTATCCGCACACTCAAGGAGAGTAAGGTATCCAAGGGTCAGGCCAGCGAGGGTGATTTCGCGTCCACTTTCCGCGGTGGAAAGGGAGGTGAAGCTTGGAGAAGACTTATGGGGTATTTGGTGGAGCACCGCATGGTCCTCCAGCTGACAGGAGACCGACTGCATAAAGCTTTGTATGGAAACATGCCAGCGCCAGCGTTGTTGCGCGCATCGAGCATCCCGCTAGGAATCTACGGCACCCCTTACTTACATCAATGACGACTTTGTCGTGTGATGTACCCCACGCTTTTTGTACGAAGGGGCCGTGCTTTGCGCCCAGGTGTAATTAGCAATGACACAAGTACCTGGCCTCGACTGGTCACGGGGACATGTTCAACTCCGGCAACCCTGCTCGTGGAACAATCAGAAATTAGCACGTAAAATGGCCCATATTTACCGTGCCGTCCCGGAGTTCGGGGAATGCCACAGTTTCCGAACGGTGGCCAGCCAACCGCATCTCGAGTTTGACCCCCACCGTCGGAACGCCGTTCCACGCACATAAGCTCCCGACAAAGTACGTGCACTAATGTGCGTGTTCTAGCGGCTCGAATGCAGCGCTATCCAATTGCTGTCCGCTAGTCATTTTGCACTGCACGTCGCCGGCACTAGTGGTAAGATTGCCTCATCGAGAACAAGCACGCCACCGTCTCGCAAGTTTCAGAGGCTAATCTCGCTTTCGTTTGTAGTTCGGTTCGTCAGCGGATATGTCGGGGCTATGCACATTTAAGAGGACGTCGGCAAGGGATGGCACAGCTGACGCCCAAAAAAAAATAGACATGTCTCGTAAATCGTCATATAGGAAGAACCATGATGCACCGGCCGATTGGGACGGAAGACAACCTCGCCGCAAGGTATATACGGGGACGATCGACTGGAGAAAGAGGTCTACGAGGAACTACAATCTATCTGGGGGACGAGATTCGGACGTGGTTTCCATATGACGAACTTTAAGTGTCGGTTTTTCCGATTTGCGGGCGTTATGACTGAATAGACGTCTACGCTTTTTGATCCGGACGTCAACGAGACAGCCCTGAAAAAGGCATTGGCAGGGAGCCACGGCGGATCCAGTCATACTGTACGTGGATTCACTCAAAGGCTGTACTTATCTGGCTGTATATATCCGGGTTGAATTGGGGGACGCAACTGTTTTGCCGCTTGCGGAGTCCTCGGGAATCGTTGCCGGGAGCTAGCTGACTTGAAGAAATGGAGAAGATCCTCCTGGGACTTCTTGTCTTCGATGGGCGCTCGAAACATCTATCGCGCATATATCAGATGAGGGTCTTCCGTGTTGTCTTTTATAAAACGACTTCTTTTCGAGACGTTCGGGCTCACTTGCTGCGCAGACGCAATACAATTATAGGAAATGCAGGGACGCCGGATACACTCCCAAGACCCACAAGTTGTGGTACGCGTTCACGCCTGACATGACGTTTGCTTGTTTTCGAGCGGTTAGATCCTGTGTGGGGGGTCCGAGAGTCGCTGCGCTGTCTCAGGATCTCAGGGAGGGGAGAGGCTTGGTATCTGCGACGTTTACGTACCAGCGATGGTGGACGTATCAGCCACTCACCACGTGGCACAGCTTTGTCGCATCGGCGACATCCCTGGAGCGGTTTTGCTTGCCGACATGACGCGAGAAATTACCTGACACCTGCTTGGATTTCCTGTGTGAAGTGACGAGAGGGTCTACCGTCATGCCTCCGCCCGCCCAACGCTCAAAAGCATCCAGCACGCCATCTTGGCCCCCCCAACTGCAGCATTAGTTGCCAGGAACGAGATCCCCCTTCCCCTTCTCCCATCCAACACTCTCTGTCCCTTCATCCTCTTAATTAACCAGAAACCGGTACTCCCATTCCCGGATACGTTTCCTTCATCCTCTCAAGAATCAGCCCTCGTTCTATCATTGGACTGCAAATCTCAACCTCTCAGCTCGCTCTTCTGCAACTCTATTGCTTGACGACCAACAAATGCCTTCTTCCTCAGCCTCGTCGGATGGCCACTCTGGGCAGTCAAATACTTCCCCCACGTCAGACGCACGACGACCCAACAGCAGTTGCGACACCCCCCCGATGATCATCACATCCCACTTCGAGTCTGTCGTCGCTGCTAGTGACGAGGGCGTGTTGTCACCCCCGTTCTACGAACCATCGATGGACACTCTTCCCAAGCTTCCGGCACATGTGCACCAGTTGGCGCTCCCTTTGGACCGAGTTGCGACGTCTGAGCGTCTGCGTGGCCTGGCCACTGTGGCCGGTGAGCGCACGGCGACTTCGCACACAGGTGTCGGTTTATTTTCGAGCAAGCTCGCCGTTCCTGCACCGGTGTATGGCCGCGCGGAATCGCCTTTCGAACTGGCATCGTATTCGCCGATGTGCAAAAGCGGTCAAAACGACCATGGCACTCTTGATGGGCATCCGTCGGTGCATGCAGCCTTCATTCTAGCGCGTTCGCGTGTCGTCAAGGTGGGATTCCTTGTGTGAGATACTCTATCGAACGTGCAAACTAACTGGGATGACTAGGTGCGCAAGCATCCGAATGCAACCTTTATGTCGCTCCGCTCCATTTTCGAATTTCTCGATGAAACGGTAGGCCATCTTGTCACCATGTTACATCGGTAAGCTGAAGCATTCTCAGAATCAAACTGACCGTGTGGAGTCTACCGTGTCCGTGTGGACATTGAAGGACCTTTCTGCACCCGATGAGGTTTGGGTGGTTTTCAAGTCGCACCATGATGTAAGTGTTCGTTTCTGGTGTTGGCCACGTGTTGCGGTGATCGCCGACGGCATGTTTTGGGCCGACGGCGCATCTGCGACAAAAGGGGCGGGGTTGTGAGTCAGAATTTGAAATCAGGCACCCCCCTTCTGGTCGCTGTATCGCCCGGGTCCCCTCGGCGATCGCTCTTACACTCGGAATTTGTCGTACTGACTACCATTGGCCCATGTGTGTGCCACTGACAGGCGTATATATTTCTTTCCCTCTCCCTCCCCTCCTTCACTATATTTCCTGTCCTCGAGGCGGACCTGGAACCCTTTGAGAAATTTCGTCGCATTGACGTGTTGTCCAGGGTCGGTGTTTTTCGTCTCCCCCGGTATTTTATTTACTTACCACCGTCGAACCGTCACATTTCTTATAGTTTCCCTCAATTCCTGTAATTCAACCCGAAAGGAAACCCCATCGACTTCGCATGTCGATATCTACTCCAGATTTTCACAACCGTATTTATGTTGGACGTCCCGGTGTTGAAACCCTCGCTTCGCCTGTGGCTCAGCCTGACTCGTTCGTCATTTCGAGCAATCCCCCCAATCCGAGAACGACGTTTAGAGCAGGTGACTGGATGTGAGTGTCCCCTCCTAATTTGATCTTGTCCTGTTCCGGGCCCCATAGGGGCTATGATCGACCTTTCCAAATCTGTAACATGCGTGCTGACCACAACTGTATCATGTAGATGCAATTCTGTCACCTGCGCCGCGCACAACTTTGGGTAAGCATTTGTTGATATTCATTCTTTATATCCTCTTTCGTATTTTTTTTTCCTTCGTCGTTGGAAATCGTGGCAGGTCCAGGTCACTTGCACAGTGCGATCGGCCCTGTTTTGTACCGGACACGGTATAGTGTTATCCCGATTATAAATCGACCTACCCCTATTTTCACGGATAAACTTGTCTTTTTTTACTTCCTCCCGGGCAGCCTATTCACCTTTTTCTCCCTTGACTTGCATTTAAGACATGGTTCTGACGGATTCATTCCCTTGCATGATTCTGCACAGGCGCAACCTTGCTTGCAGAGGTTGTGGTTGTCCGCGCTCGGAGAGCCAAGTTCCATCGATGAACCGTCAGACCTTGGGCATGCAGTCCACCCGTCTTCCCACTTCTCCACGTTTTGCGAACACCTCGGGCACCCCCTCATTCTATCCCGGCCCTTCGATACCAAACGCCCCTCATTATCCTGCGCTTCAGCAAGGCGCACGGTACACAGTAGCTACTCAGTCTGCTACCGGCGCAAAGCCTGGGTCTCCATCTCATCCTCTCCTGACTCCTTCCGGGCGTTCCTTCGCGGTGGGAGGCAAAGTGCAGAACGTATCCAATGACCCGGCCGTGTCATGCATCATGTACTGGCCCGATAATGAGCCGTTCCCGGACCAAGGTCAGATCCGCCCTAGCAACCTCGCTGGAGTTCCGGTAAGCCCATCTGTTGCACTCAGGGTTGCTCAGCAGCTGATTGGCACCCAGCAGCCTCCTATTCTGAACACAGGAAATCGCGGACCGATTGAGCACCAGCCGGGCGATTGGATCTGCCTGAAGTGTAACTATCTGAACTGGAGACGACGCAAAGTTTGCCAAACTTGCTATCCATGTAGGCTTCCTTCTCCTCCCATACCGCCTGGATTCCGTACTCAGACAGATTTGTCAGATGCTGAGGGGAACGGCGATTCCATCTCGGCTGCTGTGCAGTCCGAGCGGATTAACCTATTAACATCTCTTCTCGCTCAAAACCAGTTGCCGTTCAGGACCACTCCTTCCACTTCTGAGGCTCCCCGGCGAAGCACCATGACCCAGGTACAGCCCCAGCGTCCACGAGAGACTATCATCCCCTCGTCACGACTCAGCCGTTCACAAGTCGACCTTCGTGCCGCCACGCAACATCCCGATCCCCACTTCATATATGAGACCTCGAGCCCTCAGCGATATGCCTCGCACTCGTTCCCGCGCATGCAGGACTTGGAAGGTGCACTCCCTATCGGCGAGCCAGCTCCTCTGCTACCTTCTTTCTTGCAAGATATCGTTCAGTCGCCCACTTTATCTCCTACGTCGACATCCTCCGCAGACTTATCTATCGAGGAGTACGAGGATATTGCTCCTTCTCCCCGTGCTGGTCGTGACCAAGTGGTGACTCGCGACGAGTCCGCCTCAAACTTTCCTCTTGGCAATATTTGGAGGCTGAACGATGAAGAGACTACGAACATCGCTGCTATCGCTTTGCCTCATCATGAGGACCTTGTCGGAAGCAGAAAAAGCAGCCAAGAAATTTTACGTCGTCAATCTCCTTAATGTAAGGACAAAGCCCCTCGTGCTTAGACTTCGCTCATAATTGGAACAGCATATTATAAGCGACGTTCAATTGGACTTTGCAAACCCCCACTCTTTGACATGACACTTGTTTCAGTTTCTTTGCGGAAGATTCGTATTAGATATTTATTGTTATTCATCGTCTTTGCTCGCTCACTCACGGACTGTTTGGAGTTATTGGGGATCACATTGTCGTTCCTCCTTGTCAAGGTATAGGATCTCTCACGGTATACTGCATCTCCCCGGGCATGTTTATCTTGTTCATTTATATTATTTTGGAACATATACAGTAGTGTAGCTCACGCAGTACTTCAGAAGAGAATCCAGTCGATGTCTAGGTCACTACCGTTCAATACTAGGAATATTGTAGCCCAGCGGACATACCTTTCACGCGACCCAATTGGGCACGAGTCGTGAGTCACATGAGCCGCAAAGTACGCTGCCTTGACACTTCGGGCCTTTCACTGGTGTGTGTCCTAGTATCGTCTCGACCGCCACTGTGATGGATTCCGGTTCGGTCGTCGTTCGTGTCCACCCCAATGCACCCTCTGCGGCCGTCAAATTTCTATCGCACCAGCTTACATCTCGCCAGCCAGAACCAGGGCTCGCAGAGTCCGCTCTACTTCGTTCCATCAGAAGTGCGTTAAGAGGTTCCACGTCCAGCTCCATCAACGCTGTTTATGCACCACTGTACGACGACGGATGTGATTCGTGGGCGGAGCAAGAGCTAGCATGGAACGATCGCTGCGTGGTTCTCAGTCATGGTGGCATAATCCAAAGGAAATGGGACTTCTCCGATGAAGATCAGGCAATCCAGTGGGCGTGCATAGGGAAGTTTGCCTACAGTACTAGCACTACGGGTCCTGTGCACGGCAGTGCGCATTATACCTCCAAAGCAAGCGAGCAGCAGGTAGATCCGTCGACCGAATCCATCTTTGGTCCTTTCAAGGCCGTCCAAGAGGAACGACAGAAGAACAGACACGCCCAAGAAGAGGTTGTAGCGGTGTTTATCTTCCTACGCAGCATAGGCAAGGTCTACCTGATCAACGGAATCGACTACACATTTTCCCTGCCTTTCCTCGTTCGCAAAGCTTGGCCTCTCCATCCTCATGGCATCTTGATACAACGTCACCTCGATCCTCTGGAGATTGACGATTCTCGTACTACTGGTGACGCGCCTCTTCCTACCACGTTCACCATCACGAATCCCTTCTCAGAGCCTGTTGCTGTTGGCATAACTGCTGGTATAGTAGGTGGTTTTCCTGGCCGTCCCGCTTGCCTTTCCGACGAAGAAGAGAATCACTCTCGTCCTCTCGTTTTTATTCCCGCTGTCGAAGAGGTCGTCTGGGTGTCTCGAAAACCGTTTGCTATCGACGACATACTCATAACCCTGAACTCTGAACGACATGAGTTGTCCATCTGGCGCTACGTTTATCAGCCTTGTCGCCGCGCTTCACCAGCTCGCTTTGACCTCAGCGTCAATCTGGACCGCATGGCTCTCGGAAGCGACGGAGAGGCAGAGACAGCTGCCACTAGCGCGCAACATGGTCGAATGAAAACCTCTTTTTGGGCGCAGCAGTTGATAACCCATCCGTGTCTCGGGGCGTCGTAAGTTTCCGCATACTCGGGCAACTCGCTCGGAACATCATGCTTTTTATCAGGCAAGGATCTTCATCACAGATTTCTGCGGCCCTCTTTGACCAACGTTTTGATGGTGGTCACGATCACACCTTATTGGCGATATGCATTCCCGGCGTTCCGACTGCGGTTTTCCTCCTCACTGTACAAGAGGCGAGCAAGATGGTTGCGTGCGAATATTTGACAACCATCGACGCCGTGTCCGTAGTTCCCGTTGGCGCTACTCGCAAAGAGATATGGGATTTATTAGCCGTCAAGTCAGATGGGTCCGTGACCATTTTGACTCATGGGCTACAAGAACTGCCTATCATACTGGAGATTGCCCAAGCTGGCAGTATCCATAGCACAGAAAAGGATCCACTCATTTCTGTAACGGGTATAACAGCAATAAAATCGGCATGTGTGTCATCAATCACGTTGCTCAATGCCAGGGGCCAAACATATCGTGCCAAATTTGACATGCTTCCTCGCGATCGTCTGGTTAACCAAGCGCTGCAAGTGCTCTCGCTCGTCCTTCCTACAAAAGATGCCTTCACTATGCACCTAGAATTTCTCAAAACGTGGTCGCTCCATTATTTCAGCACCTCCTTGAATCTGGAATTTCATGCGCTATCTTATGCACTTACCAAGGTCCTGGATCTTGCGGCCTGTTTTCCAGGGAGCCGTTTCGCGTCGCCCTCCGCAGACTGGGGACGGTTCTTTTCTCTAAGCGTCAACGTCCGTAATTTCCAGGACGATCCTGCGTTGCAGCGGCTCTCCCTTCCTCCTCACCTAAAAAGTCAGCAATTTACTCTGGCAACCTTGAAATTCAACCCCTTGTTAGCCCCAGTGCTATACGCGCTACATATGCTTGCCGAGGATCTTCGGCTCGTAGTTCATCGTCATGATTCTCTCATATTGCTTGTGCCTTTGGTCTGTCAAATCGCGCACATAGTAAGGCCAGAATGGGCGGACTACTGGAAGCGTCTTTGTCCTAACATCATGCCCGGATGGCCTTCACCTTCCACCACGCGTACGTAGCATGCTCGACTGGTAGCAGATGCGGCTGACCTTGTTCTAGGAGCCGAGATGCTTGACGATCGAATACCAGTCTGGCCTCCGGATATGGCCGCGATACTGTATGGCAGGATTAGCAACCCTGATTGGAGATTTCCGGTATACGAGACCCCACGTCTGGCTTCCATGTTCGACATCCAGCCCTCATACGCTTTTGGAAAAGTCGAACCATTGAGTTCTCTTCAACGTCTCACTACTGCATACCTCTGTCTCTCTGACGGTTCAATCGCTTCTGCGCAGAAACGGGCTGAGATGACAGTCGAGGCGCTTGTCCGTACGTGGGGTACGGCAAAGAAGGGCCATTTATTCTTGGACAGCTTGCCTCCGGGCATCGCTGCGCCGCTACGCGAAGCCATTCGAACTTGCCAACTATCACCCCCTTCCCATTGGCAGCCGGAGCATTACGAGCTAATTGGCCGACGTGATCTGGCTTTCAGCGTCGCAATGGTTCAACCTGTCATCTCGCAACAGGGAATCTATCAGTCTGCCGAGACATACATGGTATGATCTCTATGTAGTGGCTGTCATGCACTAATTTGCCATCAGACATCCCACCATCGGACCACCATGAGCGCTTTGGTGGGCCAAGCCAAGGCCGCTAGCGCAGGAGAAGTTGATGCCCTCTCCGGTGTGGAACTGGGTCTGAAATCTTTTGCAAGTATACGCTTCGGTCAGGATCGTCGGTTGGACGAAGTCGCACGCATGCTATGCTCGTCGGCCATCCCGTCCGTCCGGCTCATCGAGCGACCAGACTTGAAGTGAGTTACGGTAACTTTCTGCCAAGCAGAATGATCGATCATCTTTTCAGCGAACACGACCAAGCGAAGGAGCAACAACACCAAGTTGTTCGGATTGCAGAAAGAACATTAGCCCTGCCCTATGGAAGAGCAATGTTTACCTTTGGCTCAGTTCTGACGGTCACCCGCGAAGCATACGTCATTCCAAAACTGGAATATCAGATCAGGATCCAGCCCTCTAATATCATTACCGGACCTGAGCCTGGTAAGATACCGCTCGAATGCACGAACTGGGGCGAATTCCACAACGGGGTTGCTGCTGGTTTACGTATTGCCCCTTGGGCGCGGGGCGTAGAGAGTTCGTGGATCGCGTTCAACAAACCTTCAGAGTTGACTCCAGAGCATGCCGGGTTCTTATATGGACTCGGCTTAACGGGCCACCTGAAGGAAATGCTCACCTGGCATACTTTTGGATACCTTACGCCGAAACATGATCTGACATCCATCGGTGTCCTCCTTGGTCTGTCTGCGGCCAACGTCGGGACAGGTAATATGCACGTCACGAAATTACTAGCTGTCCACACCCCGGCGTTACTCCCGACACCGACAGTGGACCTCAATGTCTCGCTCATGACGCAGGCTGCGGGACTTGCTGGGGTCGGACTTCTCTACTTGGGCACGAAGGATCGCCGCATGGCGGAAGTTTGCCTCAACCAAATCAGTCGCAAGGACCTGGTGCAGCCTGACCTTAGCAACGAACATAGAGAGGCGTACACCTATTCTGCAGCTCTTGCCTTTGGGATGATCATGCTTGGCAAAGGGTCACCTATCCCGGCCGACGTCGCCTGTCTCCACCGACTGCGCGTGTTAATTCACGGCGAAACGAAGACCAGCATCGCTGGGCAAAGGCGTCCCACGTTCGACGTCAACATTACATCTCCAGCTGCGACCATGGCATTGGGCCTCATGTACCTGAAGACGGAGCAAAAAGATGTCGCGGATATTCTTGAACTTCCAAGCACGGTCATCGAACTGAATCACATCCAACCGAGTTTCTTGGTCATGCGCACGATCGCGAGGTCGCTCATTATGTGGAACACGATCGGATCGACTGCAGACTGGTTGAAGACCCAAATTCCGGAGCCCATCATGACAGCAATGCAGGACCACATCGCGAACAAGCAGCGAGCCGACGATGCCATCGAGTTGGCTTATTTCAACATCATCGCTGGATGTTGCTTCGCCATCGGGTTGAAATATGCGGGTACCGCCCGCCATGAAGCGTACACGATGCTGTCCAGCCATTTCGATACGTTTAGTCGATTCGTTGCGACAAGCGGTAAGTCTCCTGATTCAAGTCACGACGGCAACACGTGATGAGTCTCTAGGTCCCTCCTTCGACCACAAAATCAAACGTTCGGCTGTCCGAGAGGGCCTCAATCTCATTTCAGTTGCACTATGCATGGTTATGGCAGGCACTGGAGAGATCTCGTGCTTGAGGCGACTCAGGTATGCGTTTGGGATGTATCACCAGGCTTTCAGATATGGTGTGCACGTGGCGACGCACCTATCGCTTGGCTTGCTGTTTCTCGGGGCCGGTCGTTTCACTCTGGGCACTTCTAATGCGGCTATAGCATGCATGGTCACTGCCTTCTTTCCTCGCTTCCACCACGTCTCGTCAGATAATAAGAGTTACCTTCAGGCGTTGCGACACCTGTGGGTCCTTGCAGTAGAGCCCCGCTGCCTCATTGCACGAGATGTGACGACGCGCGAGGCAGTCTATCTTCCCGCCAAGATCACGACGAAAGAAGGGAACGAAAAGGGCGTCACGCAACTCATCTCCCCCACTCTTATACCGGACTTTGGGAAGCTTGTGTCCATCAAGATCGATACACCTCGCTACTGGCCCTTCTTCGTAGACTTTGAGAACGTCCCTGAACACAAGATGAGTTTCTTGAGAAATCAAACCTTGTACGTCAAACGTCGAACAGCCTTCCTCAGCTACACCGAGGATCCCAGAGGGAGTAGGAGTTTATTTGTCCGCTCCGGTTCTTCTGCTGGAGATGCCGCTATTCTCGATTTCCCGCAATTGACGGATGCGAAAGCCCACCCAGCTAGTGACCTCACCCATTTCATCTCTTCGTTCTCAAACGACACCCTCTTCTTGGCATTTGCAGATTATTTCTCCCGCGACGATGGTGAGACGCCCGAGGAGAAAACGTTCCACGCGTATTGCCACGCCGCACTTCTAGACAGCATCCTGCAAGACAAGATGGAAACACTCCAGTCGCATCTCACGCTGTATCAATACCGCACGCAACCACAGTTGTCGTCTCACTTCCACCTCCGCCTACAAGACCTCCGATTTGCAGTCGACTTTTATAGCAAGGTCTTTGACCGTCGGTTCAGCGGGCGGGCAGAAAATAATCCGCGACCAGCCCTTATTCGCGAGAACACTGTATCGGGGACTCTGCAGGCTCTCGATGAACGCCTCGAAAAAGTACAGAATCACCCCGCGTTCGTGAAGGCCCTCTGCCGGTACGCCCGCGGCGAAACCGTGTTTGACACGAGTGAATCAGATTCCGAGTCCGAGTTTGCTTCCGAACCTTTGGCTTCAGGGCACCTCTCCCGGTGGCTCGCCTGGTACCTAGGGCGGAACGGTGTCCCGTCCGCGTCTCTTCTCGTGATATTGCGCCAGCTTGCGCGGGAGGCACGCGTGCACTGCACGAGCCGACCACCTCCCGAAGGCACTACGGACCTACGGACGCTCGACGCGGGAATCAAAGAAGTACTGCGTGGTACGGGGACGAAGATGATTAACACGATTGGGTCCGGGTGGTCGGGCGCATCGCTAGATCGGATCGTGGAGGCGTGGCAAGGGGTCTCCTAGTCAGAGAACGCGTACGTCGGGCGAAGTGAAACCTGTGTATCTACGTCGTCTGACGGTGTACGAATCCACAAGGGCCTTTTTCGTGCTGTTTCATGCGCGCGACGTGCTCGGTTGGAGCGACGTCAACTTTATACGGCCGGTGTGAACAGCACGTTTCGAAACTTGAGCGACTGCTCCGCTGTCATCGTGCAAACGTGACGGACGGCTCCGCACGTCACGTACCATGGGGAGAAAACTTACGAGGCAAGCTGTTAAATTATTGGGGAAGTTTATGTGAGGAGAGATTGTCTCGGCTTACCCACCACCTCTCCGGCCGATCGTCGTAGCTCATGGACCCAGTTGCTATGTATCGCCGTCGCTGAGCCTACGAGCTCACAGCCAATAATTCAGGACTCGGGTCCTTCCGAACTTGAGGGGAATGAGTGAGTGCGCAGTCGAGTCCATCGCCAGCGAGCAATCCGCCCACGTCGTAAGCACGCATGGCTAGCACGAGGTCCAAAGCACATCTTAGATCGCTTCTCGGATCGCCTACATGGTTCACAAACAAATGAACGTTTGATGTCCATACATTTTCATTCTCCCGCGTCTCCTTCCGAACATAATGGATTCTTTCTTGTAACACCGCATGCATAGGACATGCTTCTCGGGAAAAGCTGCGAAGTGTCTGTTACTGGCAGGCAATCTGGGGTGTCTAAAGGCTACATACTTTATTACCGGGCATCTGTTACTAGGGCATCCAGCAGGCTACATATACAGAGGGTGTCGATCGTAACTCGACCAGAGGTATATACTTTTGTCGAGAAATCCGTCTTCCTAGTCGTTGGTACTTTGGTTCAGAGTACGTATGTGCTGTACCAAAACCGTAACTACGGATACCTTTGTCTGCCGAGGCCACCGACGTTCACTGCTAGCACACGAACGTGCATGATGCCCAGTTCAAACGTTCGCTAATACTGATGGTGCCAATAGCTACCAGTTGCTGGTTTTATAGCTTGAACTGAACAAACTCTCACCAGATCGCCATTAGATGTATGCCACTTTTGCTGCTGAGATGCGCGATTCAAGCGATGAATGGAGAAAGAAACGTGAAATTTTTCGATGTACGTAACCTCGATCAGCATTCCGGATTTCTACTACAATGACAGCTATACACAATGATGCGGAATCCCGAAGACTCTGATGCCAAGAAGTGAAGTAACAGCACTGCTAAATATACAACGAGATGATAGGCAGCGTCGATCTTCATCGAGTTCATGCGGGTGATGGCGGGCTCGAACGCTGGAAGCCAGCGGGTTTCTGGAAACCCTGCTCGATGAAGAAATTGCGACGTTGGCCAGCAGCCGCGTTCAACCTGTCGAGCATGCCAATGGTTGTCTCCCAGTCAACGCAGGCGTCGGTGATACTGACACCGTGCTTGAGGCCACCACGGCCCCCAGCAGGTACATCTTGACGGCCAGCATTGATGTTGGACTCGATCATGCAACCAGTGATGGTCGCATCGCCCGCAACCAGCTGCGAGCAGATGTCATCGACGACCTTGGGCTGGTTGTTGTGGTTCTTTTGAGAGTTACCGTCTGGTAACGTCGTCAGTCCACGTTCCTCCACTGAAGAGAAAGACATACGGCTGCAGTCGATCATGATGCTTGGATGGTTTTTGGGACGAGCCTTCTCGATGTTCTTGGCAGCAGCGGTGACATGCTCGGTTGCAAAGTTCGGGCCCTTGGTGCCTCCGCGGAGAATGACATGGACATCCTGGTTCCCGCGCGTCTTGACGATGGCAGCGAGACCTTGTTCGGTCACACCCATAAAGGCGTGGGGATTCGAAGCCGAGCGCATGGCGTCAATAGCCACTGTGACACTGAGAGAGGAACCATGTGATGAGGATACGTAAACTCAGCCATCATACTGAGAACCTCACCTTCCGTCAGTGCCATTTTTGAACCCGATTGGGAAAGAAACACCAGAAGCAAGCTCCCGGTGAAGTTGTGATTCGGTCGTTCGGGCGCCAATGGCACCCCAGGAGATGACTGTATCGACAGGAATGAGTGCGGCCTAGTAGTGGCAAAGACAAAGGTCCACTTACGATCGGCGATGTACTGGGGAGAGATAGTATCGAGGAGCTCCGAACCGACTGGTACACCGAGTTCGGTGAGGTCACAGAGGAGTTGTCTCGCGACGCGGAGTCCCTTGTTGATGTGGAAGGACCCGTCGAGATCCTGGAAGGACGCTTAGCGAAGGGTGTAAAGCAGCCAAACGTGAACGCATACCGGGTCATTAATCAAGCCTTTCCAGCCAACAGTCGTTCTTGGTTTCTGTGGAAGAGATCAGCCAAAGGACGGCTTGAAGGATGAGTCACAAACTTCGCTGCAACGAGAAGCCACGTTAGTCAGGCACACATTAATGTGTCATGGGACACTCACAAGTAAGCGCGCATGACGATCTGCAAGTTTTCCCAAGTGGGAATTTTGGTTTTGAGGAGCTTGGCATACTCGATGGCCTGCTCGGGGCAATGGATAGAGCAGGGACCGACAATGACCAATATCCGTGCATCCTGGCCGGCAACGATGCGGGCAGAGTTGTAACGGGCGGTTGCAATGGTAAGTCGTGACGATTCAGTTGGCGTGATTTCATGCCTGAGCAAAGCAGGCTGGACAAGAGGGTCGTACTAAGGACGTGTCAGCGGCAAGCACAGAAACGGGGTGTGGGTGGTAAGACCTACCCCGGCGACGCGCTTGTCTTGCATGTAGTCCTGGAGGTCTCTGTCGTCCTCAGGGAAGAGCGAGGCGGTGTGGTGGGCCATGAGAGTGATGAGAGTGTGGAAGGGAGCTGCTGAACTGGAGAAGGGAGCAACGAGCAGCCTTTTTATACGAGAACCGAGTCATGGACATACAGATCTTGAAATTTCCTAATCAGGTCACACGGCTATCTGGGGCAGACCGCCATGCCTCGTAGTGGCAAGTTCGCCGTTCTACTCAATCCGGTACCCGGCTTTTGTGTAAAGTCGAGAGCCATCAACGACACCCTCGTCCGTCTAACAGCGCATGACCAGCCTCGCGATGTCCACGTCGAAAAGGGTCTCAAGATCTTCATAAACATGACTTGGGATCCAAACGTCCCATCTCCGCCGTCTGCGACAGATGATGTAGTACAACGTGCGATGCAGGGTCTCGACATCGACGAGACCGACCCCGAGGCCTGGTTTGTCCCCATCGTCCTGTCGGACGTGCGCCAGGATTCTGACAAAGGTCGGTGTTACATGGGCCCCGTGCAGGTCGTCCAATCTGACGCTTCTATCTCCGATAAACATTCATTACACCGCACCACGACTGACTCTTGCCATTAGCGGGTCACCCAGCCCTCGTATTCGATTGCGTGCTCAGCCCGTCCATCAAATCTCGTTGTCTCAAGGATCCCAACTTCAAGAGTTTCGTCATCGGTCCGTATTCCCCTTTTGTCAGATCTCGTTTTCAACCTCACCGCTTACGCTAGAACTCGCGCTTCAACGTATCGAGGCGCAAACGACCTTGATTCTCTCTCGGCAAATTGCTACCCCCAACATAGCCTCTAAAGGTAAACCACAGCCCCGTCGGGCGTTTGTAAGCACAGAGCTGTATCCGCCGGGTCACCCGAATCATCAACCACCTACACTCATCCAAGAAGTCGCCGTCCCCCCAGCCAGCGTGCCTGACAAGGCACGCCCAAAAGGCATCCTCAAGGCGCCATCTATTAATACGGCAATCTCTGAATGTCCCATTCCTGTGTGGTCTTGGACGCAGCAGGGTCCGAACATTCGCATTGTCTTCGACGTTCCTGGTGTTGTAAGCGAATTATCAATCTTGCGGGCCATATGTGTGACAGTGATAATCGCCATTTTGCGATCCAACACAG
Organism: Nevesoporus exiguus; assembly: GCA_038089155.1. Taxonomy (NCBI): domain Eukaryota; kingdom Fungi; phylum Basidiomycota; class Agaricomycetes; order Boletales; family Boletaceae; genus Nevesoporus; species Nevesoporus exiguus. The sequence goes on from JBBPKI010000059.1 coordinate 30,840, forward strand.
ACCCACGCAGTCATCCCCGAATCCACCCTGGACGTCGAACTCAGGCGCATCCTCTTACACGTCCCAGCCTTGTACGATTTTGATCTCAACTTAGACGCCACAGACGCCGAACTTGCCTCCATTTTCGGAAAGAATGATACGGCCAACGAGGCGCTCAAGTTGAAGCGGATGCGCACCCTTGATGTTGACAACGCCAGGGCTGAATGGCGCGTCGCTGATAAGAAGATCATACTCACAGCTTGATCATTAGTAAGTTATTTATCGGCTGCTCGAAATGCCGACCTTCATGTCAGCGTATTTCGAGGCAGTGGTTCTGGTTCGCCGCTAATCTGACAATAGGAGGTAGAGAGGTGGGAAGCGTGTCGTAATTTCCACGCACTTCGGACTCGAAAACTTTGTACGCCATACATATGGCTGGCTATAATCGCTCTATTCGGTTCACCGTCGAACCTGCGGCTGATTCCACGCGAGAAAGGACGAGAATGGCGCGCTGTCGCACAATCGACGTAAGAATTAGTTAAAACGTTCGCCATTCTAGGGTCAAAACAACGAGATTGATAAAGAAGTTTTCAAGTGCAACGCACGCGCAACTGTCTCAAAGGAGACAACCCGGCGAAACTGTTGGTTCCATCGCCGAACGTGCACCAGGACTTACATGAATGAAGACAAGAATAGCGCCTTCCTCGCATAATCGACGTAAAACGACTGGTGTTTCTAGAACCAAATGAACAAAAAAGCCCTGACGTGCGAGGAACTGCAAACGTAACGCTGAATACACTTCGCCCAAAGGAGACGATATTCAACGCTATCGCGTTCGGTCATGGCCGAACGTGCGCCAGGTTTCGCGCGCGGAACCCAGGACGGCGCCTCTTCGCGTAAATATTAGTTAACCTGCGCACCGGTCTAGGTTCTATTAAACGAGATTGAGAAAGAAGCGGTCAAGTGCGAGGAACGCCGGTCGCAACGTGTTGAAAGTACTTGCACCAAAGGGAGACAATGCGCCACATGGGTCCCTTCTTTCCCTCGCACAACTGGCAGGATGTTGCACGTACCGAACTAGCGTGTGCCAAGCCGGTGGCATGGCAAGCAAAGTGGGCCCTAATTTCCACAATGGGAATTCCATGCTGTAAAATGCACTTTCGGATCGCTTAAAACGCTCCACCAAGACTCTGAGACAGCGGTGAATGACTTGAAAAGTTGTTGGAATGGCTAGGATGATCGTACCGAACTAGCATCATGGCAAGCAGAATAAACCCCACGGCGGTAAAAAAAGCTGTTCGCTTCGTTCAGAGACCTCACCAGCCAATGAGAAGTGGCGGGTTTGCTCCACAGATCCAGTCACTTGGTCTCCATGCATCATTGCCCTTAATCTCGAGAAGCGCCCTAATCATTTCGCGTCCGGGAAGACGGTAGCTCAAAAGCCGAAAAGTGCCATGTGCACAGCTCTGCCCAACGGCGTACGTACTGCATAGGCAACGTTTGATCGTGCGGTGGGGCTTGGCGGAAATCAATACATAGTCCAGGGGATCTTCGATTACCCCTCTCTCTGATAAGCTGTGTACCAATAGCAGAGTCAAGACGGTCTTTTCCGCCGATCTGTTTCCTGACTTCTGGAGCCGAGGAGCAGCCGTTGTCTGTGTTGTCTGGCCCTTATCGTCCCCCACATGTCGACGATATACAGTATTCGCGAATGCCCGTCAGACTCTTAGTACGGTGACTCAAGTCTAGCAAGTGCTCACCAGCGAAACAATAGTTACAGTCAGCTGCGGCCAGCGGCCTGAGTAACCGATGATAGTCGGGACTGCCACACACTTCATAGATTAGGCTGCTTCTGAGGGAGGAGCCGTATTGCTCATCTTGACACACTTCGTCTACTATTGGCACGCCCATCAACGATGGTGATGCTTTCGCGCGATGGACGGAAGACGGAAAGATGAGGCGACCTAGACGCGCATGCGGTACCGATGCGAGACAGCCCGAGTAAGTCCAGCTCCGGATTCGCCCTACGAGACCATCCAAACCGTCGAGCGCGACGGCGACCAACACGACGTTGGTGCTACCGTGGCCCTCCTCGGCTTCATGGTGAAGCGACCTTCCAGTCGCCACTTCTTCGGGCCTTTTGCTCCCGCGATCGCCCCGATCTGGACGTTTCGTGGACGAAAGGGAAGAACGAGAAGGGTTAGTTGGCGAAAAGAACGCGCCAAGGACGAGTTTTACAGGCGAGATGCACACGCCACGTCGTCGTCTTGTCGAATATGAGTGTGCGTACATACACTTGCGAATAGCGAGCGAGCCGCGTTGCTTGGCACTGCTTGCATTCGACCGGGACCCGTGGACGAGACGAACGCGGGCACGCGAGTTGACATATGTGTATGTCTTTCGGTTTCACCCACGTGGGAAAGACGACACCGAGCATTTGGTCCTAGGCCCCACTTCATGGCGAATCTGCTTCACAGACGCTCTTTGCCGAATACCGGGTACAATGAGTGCAGATTTTGCCGTCTCTAACACCACGGGTACCATGGGTTCGAGGGATCCACGCACGTTACGCGTGTATTCAATTTCTGCCGAAGGGGGCAGGTTCGGTCCCTTCGTTCAATCGCCCTGGCCCATGTGGTGTATGGGTGGTCGATACGTGTGCCCCGCCGTCTTCCTGGGACGAGTGCAAGTTTTGCTATTGGTTTGGTCCAGCGCCATAGGAGGCTGGTGTTTCCCCCAATGCGCAGCACCGGCCATGTTGTCACAGGCCGCTACCCCATTCCAGGACGACTCGAGAGATCGCAATCTTGACGGCGGGCGCCGGACTGGAGTGCATCATACGCCACCGGTCAAGTGCTTGGTCTCAAACTGCACTCGAGCCAAACTTGGTTACTTGCACCCGACTCGATTGATGCATCGCCGTAGGCCCCCGCTCTATCTGACTTCTAGATGATGTGACCTAGGTATCCGGTTATTCGGCTTCATCCTACACCCGGTGATCGCCGTTCCTGTGTAAGAAGAGAGGAAAACGAGGTCGCACCCCAGAGCTTATTTTAGATCTCCTGTACCGCCGTTCTTTGAAACTTACTCGTGTTCTTTTGTCTCATATTACGACGATATTCATCACGATCACGAAAATGTGAAGCAGAGGATAATGTATTGAGTCGATGTAAACGCAGAACGAACAGGCAGGCTGAACTGTATGTCCGAGTAGCACCTGCGAAAACACATACCGAACGTCTAGGGTATGATTCAGGGTCAGACCTTCATGAACGCGTCCGTCATCTCTGCAAAATCTGAAACAGCCAATGGAAATCCAAAACGTATAGGCAAGACCTCTTTTCCGGCAAGACATCAACCTACCTTGACACGTCTGCTTGACCTGTTTGATACCTTCGAGTTGGCTATCCTCAAGGTCCGAGGTGCGTTCCACTGTCTCCTGGTGTTTTCTAACAGACAGTGCCTGGAGAGCGCAAGCAGTCAGAGAAAAATACCATGTATGCGTTGAACATGATGCACACCACGAGCCTTTTCTGTGCCTCGATGATCTTGACGAGAACCTCGCGCATCTTGTCCTCGTTCGCGGCGTATTTCGACATGAATTCTTGATACGTCTTTTCCCTGTTCGTCAACGCTCGCATACATCGAGGTTTACTCGACGCATATATGCGCCTCACATATCACACATGATTCCCTGCACTTCGCGCTGTTTGCAATCGACCTGTCGAAAAGAAAAGAAGGCGATGTGGTGAACAAGACGTCACGACAAGAGGGGCGCGAACGTGTTGGTCGAGTTCGGCTTGCGCCGCTTTCAAAAACTTTTTCTCCTTTGCCTTTTTCTGTTTCTGCCACGTCACTGCAAGGCGGGGTTGATGCGTGTTATGCGTACGAGAAGCCAAAGCTAATGATGGGGGCGCATCTGACGTACGCACCCTTGAACTCCGCGACGGCCTTAGCGTATACTCTAGAAGTGGGTGGTGGGTGACCCATGATTCAGAACACGGGCGTTCGAGTGCGCGCAATGGCTGGAGAGCGCGTCACGTACTCTATGTCCCGATCGTCACTGTCTGGTGCCTGCGACAATGCATCTTCGTTGTCACTAATGAGGTTTATCGAGCGAGAGGCTTTCTGCGGCATTTTTCTGCTTCAGTGAGAAGTGGTCAAGCAAGTTGAAGACGGCGACGAGGCGACGCGTCTGATAAAAACGCGGTCACGTGCAGGAGATAGATCAGGAAGTCAGATCGCATAAACGTGGGGCCTTTGGCATGACGATACAAAACCTAGACACGATGAGTAAACTACGCGGCGGCGTCAACGCGTCGAGCGTCTGAAACATCTCCAAGAGCCTCGCGCATCCCTTCGCGCCGACCAGTTCTACCTTGTGCCAGGGCAGCCACGCCCTCACGTCGTTGCCCTCCTCAAACAGATCGGCGCTGCTCACGGCAGACCTCCCGCCGTTTGTCGACTCAAAGTGGAACAAGACGACATAAGTGCTCAATGTCAGATCCCCACTCGCCAGAGGGTGTCGCCGCGTGAGCCGGCAGAGCGCGAGTCCTGCGCGCGGACCAGCCGTGACACGCGCCCGCTCGGACGCTTTGGCTATGTCAAGCACGCGCATGATGCGGAGCTGCATGTCGCACCCAAACTTGATCCCGGATTCGATCTTTTGCTCCATCTGGCGTCGCCAGAGCACAGAGTCCGTCTTCGCGCACGAGATACGGTGTTGGAGGCGTTCTGCCAGTCCGCCGCTGCGACAATAGATGATGGTGAGACCGAGCAACCGGGGATGCACAGAAGGGGGCGAGATGACGTACCGAACAAACTTGGGATCTTTACCGCGAGAACGCTTGTCGGGGCTCACCATCACGCCGCGTTGGAGCTCCCGATCCATCGATGACGTGAAATTGTGCCCGTGTTGCTGAATGAACAGCGATAGCAACTCTGCGCTAGCACCTTCCTTGGTCGGGTCGGTGGCCTGGGCAACGTTGGTTGTGAAGATCGTCTTCATCAATTTCTTTGGAGATGTGGGACGATGTTCGGGGATGGGTGGTGGCGGGAGAGGTTTGAGCGGCACGGACGGTTTGGTCGATGGTGAGATGGGTGCAGGAGGTTTCAGAATGGATCTAGGTTTCTCCAGAGGAACGGGTGGTAGCTTTGGCATCGGTCGCAGCGAGCTAGGTGTAGTTCCCGGTGTCTTGTTCGACGGCTCTGCGGCAGGAGGCAGAAATACGGGCGGCTTCAGCACCCTGAGGGGAGGCAGCACTTTGTCTGCCTTTGCCGCCCGGAGAGGGTGGGCAAAAGACGCGAGCTTTAAGTGCTGCCTGGGCACGGGTGCCGACGGTTTGCTAGGTCCTGCCTCTGGCCCCTTGGGTATATCAAAGTCCATGAATGGGTTCTGGACGAAGTTCTTCTTGGGCGGGCTCTTGGGCTGCGCAGTGGGTCCTTCAAAGGCGGAGACGAACTTGGTGATGCTCTCGGGTGGCTTGTAACGCGACGTCGGCTTGGATTTCTGGAAGCCATCGGGGCCTTGTAGTCGTGGTTTCTTGGCAGGACGTTCCATACCGAAATGGGGACGACAACACAGGTAAGGATTCCCTACCACGCGATCTTGTCGTCTGACGGTCTGCTACAGCGACGCTCTTCTGACGCTTTTTGGGCCTAGATGGAGGTCCATGCGGCTACATGATATCACACGGTGATTAGATACGCAACGTGTCAATTCGACGCTTCCAAGCACCTCCCATCACTATGGTCTTCCTGGCTGACGCCGATAGACGCAAGATCGGTCAGGTGAGGCTTTCTGTTTAGCATCGAGCGCTACTTCGGCCGACTGTGACATTGGAAGCATTTTGTCTTTGGCTTCCATGGCCATGAAATCAGCGAAGACGCAAAGGCTCTCATCCGTGATTATCACGCTGGGTAGGTCTGAAAACGATTATTGTCTCCCTACTCACTGGTTCCAATACAGCAACATTATTCTCATGAGGCGGAATGTTCACAGTGACTGGCCTCTCTTTCTAACGATTAAGTCCATGACCAGCATATATGCACGTTTTACAGGCATAAAGCAGGTCCACGAGCTTGTCAGGAGTCTGCAACAGTTCGCCAGGGACTGTGGCCACGCACAGCCCCTTATGATTGGGATCGATCAAGAGAATGGTTGGTACAGTACAACCTCCCGCGTATTTCTACCCACGCGCTCGTAGGACTCGTATCCGCGTTTAGTTCCACCTTCCGTCACACTGCCGGGACCCAATTGTGAGTTTTGATCCGAATAGTCGGCAAGTTTGAGCTGAAAGTGATGAGTCCTGGCGCGATGGCACTCGCTGCGACCGGCGACCCGGCGATTGCAAAAGCGTGTTCGCTCGGTACGGCGAGGGAGATGAAGCTCGCTGGAATCAACTGGGCGTACAGCCCCGTTGCGGACGTGAACTCGGACCATCGCAACCCGGTCATCGGTAAGTGGGTACGGTTTACCTAGACACTATGCCAACCACGATGCACGCAGGCGTTCGTTCGTTCGGCGATGGTAAGCACTGCCGTGCCAAGCGCGAGAGATTATTGCTCATATAGGTGGCTCAGATCCGCGCGAGGTCGCAAAGTACGCTACAGCAGTGAGCGACGGTCTCACGGAGGGTGGTATCGCGCCGTCTGCAAAACATTTTCCGGGCCATGGGGATACGCACGTGGATTCCCATCTTGCGTTGCCGGTGATAAAAAAGACCGAGGGCGAGCTCCAAGAGACAGAGCTAGTGCCATTCCGTGCACTGATTGAATCTGGCGTTGCCACCGTCATGACAGGGCACATGGCACTCCCACTGGTGGTGAAGGAGGAAGACAAGGAGACGCCGTGTTCATGCTCTCGGACAGTGACGACGGGATTGCTTCGAGAACGACTGGGGTTCAAGGGAGTGATCGTGACGGATTGCCTCGAGATGGACGCGGTTGCCGCGAAATATACGTCACAAAAGGGGGCCGTGCTGAGCTTGCAGGCGGGTGCGGACGTGGCGATGATATGCCACACGATGAAGTTGCAGACAGGGGCTATCGAGGAAACGTACAGGGCTGTCGAGAAGGGAGAGCTGTCGCTGGGGACGTTGAGGGAGAGCGGGAGACGGGTCGAGGAACTGAAGGCGCGTTTTGCGGGGACGTGGGAGAGCGTGTTTGCCGAGCTGGATGAAAGAAGACTGGCGGAGATTATGGAAGGGAACGCGAAGTTGAGCAAGAGGGCGTACGGCGCATCTACCACGGTCATTAAAGGACCGCTGCCGGAAGCGAAGCGGGGAGTAGTGTTGGTGCTAACGCCAGAGGGGGAGAGCATGAACAAGGCGGTGGACGGCGGAGAGAAGAACACGACAGAGCCGTACTACATTGCCTTTGCAGCAAGCGTGCGGGCACGCCGGGAAGAAACGCAGCACGTGGTCTATTCTCCGCTGCCGGGCCCGGGAGACGATGTGCCCGGTGAGGTAGTTGCTGCGCTGGGCCGGGCAGGGCTGGTCATCTTCGTGACACGAAACGCAGATCGTAGCGGGTGGCAGGTGTCGTATTTGCGCAAGCTGCGGAGACACGTCGCGGGTGACGCGGCGGTGGTTGTGGTGGCGAGCTGCGGGCCGTACGACCTCGTGGATGCACTGGACGTCGAGTGTGGGTGTGTTGCGAGTTTCGAGTACACGCCCGCTGCGCTCGAGGCGGCCGCGGGTGTCGTGTTTGGGGAGCGGAGGGCGAGGGGACGGGTGCCTGTAATGTCACGTGGTGTTGTGGACTGAGCGGTGCAGAGACACACAGCCTTTTGGTGTGCGATATCGAATTGGAGTTGTCGTCCCCGTCGACCGTTTTTTTTCGTATTTCGCTCGTCCCGCTGTCCGTTCGTGAGCTTGCCTCTGGTCCGTCCCGTCCTCGAAGCCGAATGAAGCTCCAAAAGTTCTTCGGTCGCGACAAACCAAAGCCCGCAAAGGTCACACCCCTCGGCCGGGACGTCGATGCAGTCATTGACGAGGCGAGTCCGAATCCCACTCACAACCCACTCCTTCCGCTGATCTTCCTTCCAGGACGCTATATCCGCGCATCATCCCTCCTTCGCGCCTCCCAACCCCCTCCCCGCGCCACCCCCTCCCCGCGACCCCATCCGCCCCATTCCAAGACCATCGGGCGAGGACCATTGGGAAGTGCTCGCCCCCGCTCCCGTAGAAGATGCCGTTCGCGTGCCGAGCCCCCGCTCCCACCAGCAGCAGCAGTTCATAGCCCCTGTCATTCCCTCCCGCTCTTCCTCCCTCGCCTCCCTCCCCCAGCCAGGCAACTCTCCCCAGATCCCTCCTGCCGTACCCGTCTCCCCGCGCCCTTCTTCGCCCTTTAGCGTCACCTCAAACACGATCTCCGTTCAGAGCGTCACCCGCAGTCAGAGGTCGGACGACCGCGCCATCAGGAAAAAGTCCCCTCCCGTCCCGGGTGGTGCTGTTGCCCTGGGAATACTCCGCGCCTTGGACCCTCATCAGGACTTTTCCTCTGCACAGCACCCCCCAGATACTTCCGACGATCACTCCTATAACGAGCCCGTCCGGATAGAAAAGGACAAGAAGGAACGAAAGGGGTTCTGGGACGGCATGCTAAGGGATAGAGACAAGGAAAAGTGGAAGGCAGAAAAGGAGAAAGAGAGGGACAAGGAACGAGTCGACCGCGTTCGTGACAGAGATCGGCGCGAAGATGATCTTAGCACAGCTGAGTTGACGCGCATGATTGGTATGTCCCTTTCGGCATGCAATTTACTCAAGCTGGCTATATCTCACATCTCCTCTAGGGTACCTGACCGCAACCGCGTCAGAGGACTGGTCCATCGTGCTCGAGGTCTGTGAGAGAGCGTCTGCCAGCGAAGCCAATGCCAAGGAGGCAGCCAGGGCGCTCCGACGTGAATTCAAGCAAGTCTCGTACAACATCAATACTGCAGGATTTCATTAACGCTTTTCATCTTACCAGGTACGCGGAACCTAAAGCTCAATTGGCTGCTGCGAGGGTGCGTACCATGTGGCTTACCCCGTTTATGACATCCTTAGCCGTACAATAGCTGTGGGCAATCATGCTCCGAAATGCTTCGGACGTCTTCATCCAACAGATCTCTCAGCGCAAATTCCTTGAAGCCCTCGAGGATGTCCTCACGTCGCCACGGACACCTCCCGTTGTACGCTCTCGACTGATGGAAGTGCTTGCCGCTGCTGCCTTCGCAACATCTTCTCGTAAGCAGCTCGTTGATCTTAAGGCATAAATGCTCAGCCATTTGATCAGGATCGCAGTCGACGGGAAAAGAAAAAGACAAGGATAGCTTTCGTGCCCTCTGGGGTCGCTTGAAATCTGCGGACGAACCTGATGCAGGTATCCCTTTTGATACAGATGACGCTATGTTTAGTCCCCCGGTCGCTTCTCTTCCACGTCCACCTTCTCAGTACTCTCTCGAAACCCCCATTTTTGCGGAGTCATTTTCCAGGGACGACCTATCCCCCACACCTCCACCAATAGAACATTCTCCAGTATGTATCTACTGCGATGGTGGTCCTTGTCTGGTCTGACTCGACTGTCAACTACAGAGCAGTCGGCGCTACCATCAACACGTCATCCCCATTGAGGAGGATATTCGGCGCTTATTCAAAGAGTGCAAGTTTGCCCGCGGCAACGCCGATGTGCTATCGCAAACTTTGGCTTTTGCCAAACCCGACGCTCTTGACATGGGACTGATTCCTGTGAGCTCATTTCATCGTGTCCGATCACTACTGTAATGAACGCCATCTGCAGGAATTCCTTAATAAGTGCCGCGCGTCTCAGGAACTACTTTATACTCAGATACCTTGGGCGACTGCAGGTGCAGAACGCTCTCGAGCCGAGAAATTTGTCCATCAGCATGCACGAACACGTTCGGTCACACATGGGTCTCAACAGGATCTCGTAGTTGCAAATACGGAGGGCGCGCCAGACGAACTCACGATTGAAGAAGAGTTACTGGCCGCCCTGCTAGATGCAAACGAGGCACTAATGGCAGCCCTGCAAATGTATGACGATCTCGCGAGGGTTGCGACCGAGCGAGCTACAGAGGAGAAAAGCAAGAGGGATATCAAAGTGGATAGACGGGTGAGTTTTACCGTCTGCTTATGGATCCTCGGTATTCAGTCGAATCTTGGTAGCAATTAAACGACGACTATTCCGTCGAGCCCCCGGGTGCCCATACAGGCACCTCCGACGTACCATCGCCTCCGCTTCCGTCACCAGTTGTGACACCACACCAACATTTCGAGTTGCCGGCTGTCGTACCTTCCCCAAATCACCCTCTTCCCCGCATTCCGCCTAGTCTGGTTCCAAGTTCCCTCGCGCAAAGCCAACTTCCTGGGCATCACCATGGGTCGCAAGCCAATACGCCAACGCTTCTTGCCCCGCCCCACCCACTCGGTCCTCGTTCTCCAGCACAAGCTTTGACAACGTCTCGTACCCCTTCACCGGACCGAATTTGTGGGCGGCCCTGTAGGCAGGGTTCAGGGGACAGTGAGAAGGAGCATCTATCGGATGTTATAGAGAGGATGAATATCGAAGATGATGCATCCAACAACGAAGGTGACATCCATACTCCGATCAGGCCGAGCGCCAAAGCTCTTGGGAAGCGGCGAGTCATTGAAGAATTGGACGGTACTAGACTCGCTTTTCAACGCGTCGTCGATGCTGATGGTCCCTGCCTGACAGGTGGTGAGTCGAACAACGCGTTCTTTGGCCAGAACGACTCGTGTCGGTACTCTACCGCCGACTCTGATTCGGAGGAGACTGGATTTTGGCCCAAACGTCAGCCTACACGTTACGTTTATGATGCTGCCGCGGAGCGCACCGCGCAGCACCTTCGGGAAGGTCGCTTGGTCAATGGTGTCCATTAATCGCAGTATCCAGACGGCATCCCCCTTCCCTACTCTTGCTTTCCGGTAGATGTTTTATGACGCATGTCCCGTGTTGTACACTAGCCTCTGTAGTTTCTCTTTCCTTGGGACCGTCTTATTTATCGTTCATTTCATCGAGCGAGCCAAGCGAGCCACATGCTGTTGTTTGGCTGTGTGTTGCTGCTGCATTGACCGTGCGCGCGACTCGGAATTACCTTCAACTTGCCCCACCACCGCCAGCACCTAAGCAGATTTGACGCTCCCTCCTGGACCCGCACTCAAGGTCAGAATGTCGAGTGTGAAGAAGGAAAATGCCGATTCTGACCTTTACGGAGGCAAGCCGTCCTCCAACCTGTCGAGGGTATACTCACACACCACACAGATTTGTACGACGATGGATTTACCGTCCCCTTGGACGATGAATATCAATCGCCTGTCGAGCCGGCTCAACCGTCGACGCCTGACAAGCCTTCGGAGTCGACACCAACGACGACCACCTCGGCAATAACCGTCAAGACCGAACCTTCCGGAACCAGCACGCTCCCCGCAAAACCCGCAACCACAGAATCTCCAGGCTTGTCGTATTCTGCCCAAGTAGCGAAGCAGTTCTCTGCATATCAGCAGACGCCTAGCCAGGAACGACAGCAACGGGCCACCGCGCCCACGAGTCCGCAGGCAGGTCCGTCTGCCATCGCGACCCACGAAGGACCAGCCGACCGCAACACTCAAGATCGGCCGATACGGCCGTCGGAAATGAAAGATGAAGGGTAAGCAGTCTCTTCACCTTGCGACGGACGCGGTGCTCGCTCGCCAAAGGGCCTCGTCGGTTCGTACGCACGCCCGCACGGGGTCGTTGCATCGTACTTGTCCTGTTCTTCCAAGTATCGCCCGCCATAGTGTCATGGACGCGAAGGAACCTTGCATTTCCTTACACTTGTACTCGCTCATGCTGCTCGCATGTCTGCCGTTTTCTTTTATCCCATCGTCTGTTAATTGCCGTGCTAATCTGCTGCTCTACTTGCTATCTCTCACTTCGTTATTGGCCATTGTCTTGCTTACTCTGGTCGCTACCTCACCGTACCTCTGGCCGCTAATCACTTTTGTGTCGCTTTCACGATACCGCATTCCGCTGGACCTCGACGGCTCGTCTCCCATTCCTTCTCTCTCACTGCTCTACTCTAAATAACTCGATACTCGATTGCCTACGGAACCCGATAGCAAAATGTTCATTGGCGGCCTTAACTGGGACACTACAGATGGTATAACGCTCCATGCACATAGAATCAAATACCTTTCTCACTGACACGCTCGTGATCCTTTTTGCTTGTCTGAGCAGACGGTCTGAGAAAATACTTTACGGAGTTTGGCAAGGTAGTCTTTTTCAGCGCTACGTAGGGTGGTATGCTGAGCACATAGAAATACTAATGCTGTCTCGAAAGGTGGATGCATGTACCATCATGCGCGATCCTGATGGGAGGTCGAGGGGGTTTGCCTTCCTCACGTTCGAGGATCCAGAGTCGGTCAACGCTGTCCTTGCACGCGATCACGTACTCGACGGGAAATCGGTTCGACACCTGTTTTGACTTCATTTTCCTGGTGTTGATTTGGCTGTTTTTTTCACGATAGATCGACCCGAAACGCGCCATCCCAAGAGAGGAACACTTGAGGAACACACGTTATTTCGTCGGCGGTCTCGCTCCCACTACCACTGCAGACTCGATGCGGGAGTTCTTCTCCAAGTTTGGTAAAGTCGTCGACGCGACGGTGATGGTAGACCGAGATTCCGGCCGTTCAAAAGGCTTCGGATTCGTCACCTTTGAAGACGCGACAAATTCAGATCAGTTCGTTGGGAAGTTGGGACTCGTCCTGGACGATAAACAAGCAAGTACTCTTTTCCGCCTCGATATCGATGTATCGCAGACGCCAACTTTTTTTGTGTGGTCTCGTGAACAGATCGAAGTCAAGGCTGCGCAGCCCCGCAGCCAGCGCGATCAAGCGCGGAATCTGGCTGCGAATCGTGACGCATATTTCAATGATGGTGACTCTCGCACGCCATCCGCACCAATGGTCCCCTTCAACGCACAGCAGGCTGGCAATCCGGCTGCGTCCATGCTCTACCAACGCATGATGAATCAGATGCCAGCCATGGGTGGCGCTGCGGGGATGAACATGATGAACCCGATGATGATGGGCATGGCGATGAACATGGGCGGCATGGGTGGCGTCGGTGGCATGAACAACATGAGTGGTGGCATGGGTGGCATGAATGGCATGAACGGCATGGGCGGTATGGGGATGATGGGTGGGATGGGCCCCATGGGTGGGGTGAACCCAATGGCGATGCGAATGGGGATGAACGGGCCGATGGGGATGGGGATGATGGGGCAGCCCGGTGCGGCGATGGGTATGGGCGGCATGGGCATGCGAATGAGGCAGGGGATGGGCATGGGCATGGGCGTCGGTGCAATGGGTGTCGGTGCGGGCATGGGTACCAACGCTGGACGTATGACGATGAACTCGGGATTGGGACCTTCGCGGATGTCGACTCGCGGACAACATACTTTCCATCCGTACGCGCGGTAGGAGGGAAGGTGCTACTTGGTTGGGTGCCAGCGACGCAAGATGACTGCTATCTGTTTCATATATCCTCTTCTAGTGGTCTCGTTGCAGTAGTGTTATGCTCGTAGTATTTATTTGATTCGCTCAGCGACGTTTCGAAGGACTAGCAGACTAATTATTTACCGATGCCATTTACTGTACGACTTGAGATAATGTCCGTACGTGGTGCTTGGCGAGCATATAACCAAGCCTACACGATCCATTTCCTCATTTTCGCGACCATTTGCCCTATCTTGTCGCTCCCGTCGTCGCTCACGAGCGCAGCCCTCCCCTCCTCGTCCGTCATGTCAGCGAGAGCCTTCCACCGCTCTAGATCGCCACTCTCGACACCCAGCGCACGCACGATCGTCCCGAGGTACCCGAGGTCTGCGCTGAGCTGCGCGGCCCCCGCCGCGCTCAACGTTTTAATCTGTGGTAGCACGTCCCTCGTGAGGTGCACGACCGTCGCGCGGCCGAGCGACGAGAGCCATGCGGCGGTGACGGCCTCGGGCGAGTGCAGCTCTCCCCGCTCGTCCACCTCTCCAGTCCCCGCCTCTGCTCCCACCCTCATCCCCTCACCTTCGACCCCCGCCAACGACCCAAGCTCGAACCCGAGCGCGTCGTCTTCCGCATACACCTCGAACAGCCTCGGGAGGTTCAACAGCCCGTCGCCGACGCGGTGTGCGACTTCGCTCGGGCTCAGCGAGAACGTGGGCACGACGACGCCTGCCATTATGCCGGGTACTGCATCCTGCACGCGCGCCACGGACCATAGCGGTAGGCTCGGGTACCCTGCGAGGTGCGTGTAGAGCGGCGCGAGCAGGACGCGCTGTAGCGTGCGCTGGTTCGCCCGCGCGAACGTCGTCAGCGCGGCGTGCGTGTCCGGGAGGAGGCTCAACGGCGCAGACTTTGTCGAGGAGGCGACGCGCGCGAGGAGCTCTCTCAGCTCGAGCGAGTTCAGCGAGGACTGGGCGAGGAGGAGGCCCTGGCCCTTGGTGACACCGGGGGTGTACACGCCGGATCCACTGCTTCCCCATGCCGTTCGAAAGACCGTGGATACCTGTCTGAGAGATGCCATCAGGCGGATCTCAAACATGCCAAGACGGTCTTTCACTGCCCGTCCAGCGGCAAGGAGATGCAATGCTTTTTGTATGTGTGCCCAGTCCAGTGACGTATAGTCTAGGTCTGCGAGTTCTTCATCCTCCAGCGCCGCTGACGTCGCAGGCTTTGGGCCAGACCCAGGTACCGATCGTGAATCCATGCCAATGACATTGGAAATAGTATTTGTCCAGGTCTCCACAAAGGCGCCAACGAAAGCGTCGAGGGTGTGCACGAGGCTGACAGAAGCATAGCCGTGCGTGAACACTTGGTGACGTTCTATACTTTCTTCTGCAGCGCTAAACACGTCTACAGCACGCTCACGCATGGCTCGCGCAGCCCGGTCCCCATCTAAATCTGTAATGTTACCAGGAAGGGGGGAGCCCAGAGTTTCGTCCAATAGCCGCCTTTCGAGGGTACCAAAGTCGACCTGGAAATCAAGGAATGGTTGGAAGAGGCACTCATCCCACTCTACGCCTTCGTCTGCACCACCACCGATGGTACTCGTGTTGCCTATGCTTCCCCCTCCAAGCCTACCCGCACTGCTCATCGACCGCCAAGACATTGACATTCGGACAGAGCGCCTTCTGGAAGGTTTTCCCTCAGTTGGGGAAGACGACGACGCAGACAGTAGGGGGGGTGCAGAGGCACGTAATTTTTCGAGAATTCTTTCAGCACCTCGTGCAAACTCTTCAGATGCTTGGTAGAGCTTCACGACATCCTTCAGCGCTACCGTGCTACTCCCATTATGAAAAAGGGCAGCAAGTCGCTGAGCAGGGGGTGGGGTGAGTACACTAAGAGTAGTGTAAATGAGTGCAGCGAGCGAGCGCTCTGGGTCTGGGAAAATGTTGGGAAGGGCGGTACGCTCTCCATTTAGTATGGTCAAGAATGAGGACAGGAAGGAGGGAAAGAACACGCTCAGAGACTGGGGTGCTTCTTTGTCAACATTTTCGCTAGACCCGGGTTCTCCCATGATAGCCGTCTTGCTCCACTGCTCCACTATGGAGCTGCGTCGCGTGCCATAGTAATAGTTTCTGAATTCGCCTTCGCGCTCTATATCGACGAAGATAGCGTAGAACGTCCTGCACGATTCCACGTCACAAGCCGTCACGGCACGCACAAGATCGGGAGAGAGAGCGGCCTCGAGCTGGTTCGCGAGCGAAGTTAGTAATGCACGACGAGGTTCGTGCACCCCTGATATTGTGCCGGGAGTGGTGGCGGCACGGGCAGACACAGGCATGAGCCGAGCGGAAGCGGACAGCCTTGAAGCAGCGCGTGCGTATGCCTTCTCTGCAAGCAAGGTGGTGACCTCCGTCTCGAGAGCACTCCACGACTCTGCCTCTCGAAGGACGTCGCGGGCGGCCTCCATGCGCACTCTCAGCGTATCGAGATGTTTCAGCCTTTTGAGAACCTGGGAAGTCGCGTCGGGCTCCACGGAATCGGTAGCAATCTGGGCGGGGCCGCGAGACTGTGAAGGCGGTAGAGATTGCGCCAGGATGTTGCGAAGAGCGAGCGCGCTGTCCCGAGTGAAGTGAACGTCATAGGCAAGACGAGGCGCGGCGCGTGCAATGTCGTCGATGATGTGTTCGAGAGTTGCAGACGTCGACTGGGCTGCGATGGACGTTGCGGTTTGGAGCGCGTCGAGGGTGGAAGCATGCGCGACCAGCGGGGGATCACTGGACGCAGCATCATCGGGAACGTCGAGAACGGTGTTGAGCCATGTCAGCACGTCGGGCGATGTATCGAGTTGCTCGACGACCGACGCTGCAGTCACCGTCGCTGTCGAGGCCATGCCAAACCGATCAATTGAATACGGCCGATATTCTCGTCACCAGACAATGTGGCGTGATTTTGTGGGTTCTCGGAACAAAAGAACAGGGATCGGATATGGTGTAACGGCTAACATTGCCGCCTCTCACGCGGCAGCTCGGGGTTCGACTCCCCGTATCCGAGTGCTTTTTTCGCTCTTCTCCCTGTTGCGGTTTGGAACCGCATCGTCATTTATTTCGTCGGTCGGCCTCGGCAAACGTACATCCGGTAATCTCGTTCGGCTATACATGCTCATGTATGGCCGTTTCGATAGGAAGTCGTAGCTCCAGATCGACAGAACAAGAAATTATGTGTTGCTGGTGACAAGTACTGCAGCGCTTCTCAGCCATAGAGGTTGAAAGGTGTGATTGACTTGCATGGGTCAGACCTACGTCTGCCTTGATTACATCACCAGCCGTTCTTTGTGAGTTCACGCGCAACAAACCATTCAAAAGTTCCAACTTACAAGATATCTACCTAGCGGACTCGAGTCCTAGCCACGCGCAAACGACTACTAGTTAGATACCCAGCCCACATCCTCCGGATGATATCCAGGCCATGCCGCTCTGCCTTTGTGTATATCACTGACGTATCCCAAGAAATGGGTTGATCCAAGGGCTTAGTGCACAACGGAGGACGGAACAAAAATAGGTCTTACTGCGAGATTGGGGTGACAGTAGTTCGCACCATATTAGCGCGAAAAAGCACTCGGATACGGGGAGTCGAACCCCGAGCTGCCGCGTGAGAGGCGGCAATGTTAGCCGTTACACCATATCCGATCCACCAAAGAAAGGGAGAACGGTGCATCCAAAAGCCGCATTCTTGGTAGATCGCATATCAGATTGCCGTGTTTCTTGATAACGCTCAGTAAACGAGCACGCGGGTAAGGTTATCCCGGCTCACCCGGTAACTCGGGGTTCGATTCGAGGCATTTTTGCATTCTGCTGACGCGATCGATGCTCTTCATGGCAAACTTGACCGCAAAAGAAGTGAGAGCACTTCGGAAGTTTTTATCTGCAGCACAGCCTGCATTCGGACAAACACTGCCGCCTTTCGCACCCGTATCCGAGTTCGATTGCTCCGGCGATTCATTTTCGATCATTGGAACGAAGGTCCGTGGCCAACTAAGTAGCCCTAGATCGTTGGTGCTAAAAATGGTCGATCAACTTGGCATGGATGCCGCAGGGTGATGACGTAAACCACACACCACGCACTTGCTGTCCATCCACCTACTTCCCTCAGACGAGCACAAAGTTGGTCCGTTGACAACCGGTTTTGACAAAAGGTACTCGGATACGGGGAGTCGAACCCCGAGCTGCCGCGTGAAAGGCGGCAATGTTAGCCGTTACACCATATCCGACGACGTGGGAGGCCAGTCCCAGCTGTGCAGAATCGCTGAGGTACTTGTCGCGCAATGGACTTGTGCACAACATCTCCGAGAGCATGGCGAGTAGGTCATACATGCCGGGATCTTCAACACCGCGGGAACATGGCTTGTTTCATCCGGGAATCAATCAACCATATCTTCCGTCACATGTACGGCTCCCGAGGATAAGGTCGCGATGGAAGAAGGTACGTTCTCGGATTGCACACGTTAGAAGCAAGACTCAAGTGCGTGCCCTATCGCCACCACGAGCTTCTATATATACCCACATGACGTTGCTTTACAGCAACCCGAAAGTAGACGCCTGTACAGGATGGCAGCCAATAGTACATTAATAATTTTCCCAGATCTAGGCCTCTACAGCTTGGTAGAGCGGGACATGCGGCACGAAGATTGAGATCTGAGGACGATCAGGGCTGTTGGCAATGGTACCGAGCCATACTAGATTGACCGAGAACGTCGTAGCTGATCGGTAATTTATCGCCACATTGCGGGGAATGTGCGTCTTCTTACCACCAAATCCGATCAATTTAATGAGGAAGTACTACAGGAGGGAACGCTCAGGGGAAAAGGGAGGGGGAGGCATAAGACAGAACCCTGGCATAGAAAACATGACCGTAGAAAAAATGCAGACCAGCTGTTTGGATAAGGAGGAAGAGGTGATTCTGTTACGAAAGTACAGAAAAGTACGGAACGCTGAGGCAAGGACAAAGAGTTGGAGCGGGGGGAACAGAATTTGATAGCCCACGTCACTTAGTTGGCACCAATGCAATGCATATGATGCGCGTTCCTCGCTGCCTGATGTGTGAATACCTTTCCACAGCAGGGACAGTGCCATCTCCAGTGTAGATGTCGCTCTTGGATATGTTTCATCAGCCCCTCCCTATTAAATGTAGAGCTGATGTCTGAGCAGCCCTCCCACTGGCATAAGAAGCCAAGGGAGCGGTATCCGGTACCATGTATCCCGTGGCACTCCAGCAGGTGGGCCAAGAAGTCACGCCCCTGGACAGCAGTGTCGCACCGCACGCCGCCTTCCACCCAGCGACAGGTGTGGAGGCTGAGCTCTGGTGAGCTGGCAATAGATACCAGCCTCCAGGCGTCCTAAAATGAGTGAGACACAATGAGGTAGTTTAGCGCAAGATTGCCTACCTCGTCCGTAAAATTGTGGTTGAAACCACCATTATGGTTGTTTGCAGCGTTCTGAGACATTATGTTCGCTTGGGGAGGGCAAATTTGGGCGAAGAAGAATCCGGAGCACAAACCGTACCGCTGTTTAGCAGTCGAGTACGAGCAACGTCTAGCATTTATATGGACCCCAACGCAAATATCCGGTTGCGCTGATGACACGGAGGTTAGAGTGCGCGTATTTTCCACAGCATGGCAATTAGCCCCGTTGCCTACAAGAGCTCACATGTATGATATATTGTCTTCCGTATCCCAATGTGGTCGGCACTTTGTTCAAAGACCACAAATCAAACCATGCGCCTGCCACGCATGGGAGTTGTGCTTTGCCGCTATGCAGCTTGGTCTGAACACTGTATCGGTATGCAGCCAGTCACAAATATGAAGGGGGGAAGTGGCGAACTTGCCTTGGAATACTTCACATTTGCAACAGATCTTCGCCACACTTCCGGAACTTGGTAGGCCCATTTGGAAAACCAACAACTCAGGTTGAAGAAAATAGCCATTGACAGATCAGCTAACCCACCTGTACAAATCTCTCAGCGATTACCAACGGTGGCTAAGTTGGCAGGGATCTCATTGGCTCGCCATTCACTCAAGCTTACGGCGGACTGGTTGGCGAAGAGATGGCACGTAATTGATCACTTCTCCCACGAGGTGGCCGAAAAAACACCAGATTGAGCTACAGCCGTAAGGCTACACTACAACAGTGACTACACATTCGGACGTTATTGAACGACAGGAATGTACATGCACGTGCACAAAGACTTTGCTGCTGAATGATTTGAACCGGGAAAGCACGAGGTAAGGTGATGGAAGACCGCAAATAAATGCAAGGGAACGCGACGCGATGCAGTTGCTGCATCTAAGTATAAGGCGGTTAAGAAAATGCTGCTGAATGGCTTGATGGTATCAACACACCTTCAAGCACCCTTCGGCGCCTCCTTGAATGAAATGGCCTGTTCCTCGCCCATGGCAGAGACGATTGTGACCAAGAGATCTTTCCCATCATCGAAATCGGACTTAATCTGCGCCCCGATATCACTTTCCGGAACTTTAACATCGTCTTTAGCCGTCCCGTCTTGAGTCATGAGGTTGAGGAAACCGTCGTCGATATTCACCTGAGAAAATCAATGAGAGCTTAGAAGTGAATCCAAAGCAGATGAGCGTTTACAAGTTGATATTCCATTCGGTTAACGTTAGGAACATCCATGTTGTGAGTAGAGGGAGAAATATCTTCCTGTTTGGATACACATAGTAAGACAGAGTATCCTTCCGGCACATTAGTCGGCACGTACCAGTTTTTTGCCGGTGAAGATCTAGAGAAGGTGATGTCAGGAAGAAAGTCAAGCGCCGGACCTGCCGGGACATACATCAATGGCAACAAGGTGAACCTTGGCATGTCCATGCTTTCCGGTCTTGGAAGTCGACATTTCAACGATTTTGCAGGGCCGGCCTGGCAGTAAAAACAGTTCGTCAACGCCAGATATCACGAATTGCTCTATGTGATATCTTGTGAGCGACGTACCTTTGATGACAACATGACCATTTTTGCGAAGGGCAGAACACTGCATGGGGAAAGTAAGCGAGGCGCCTGCACTGGCCTAACATATAGCATCTGGAGATCAACAGCGAGATGAGCGGGGATGATAAGAGAGCAAACCTGCTCGAAGGTCTGGTTATGCTGCTCATCGTCAGACATGGTTGCGGATGGTGATGGTGGGGAGCGGAATCTAAGCGGGTCTACGTGGGGGGGAAAGATAGAAAAGATGGAAAAGATGGATGATGTTAGGATGAGAACGAGATTTTGAAAGCAGATGGGACTACCAACACGATCACGATTCTATTTCAAGCTCCGACACGTTAGCTACGTGCTGCCGAGTTGCCGTGGCGGGTTATTAGTGCTGGCGCAAGTAGTCGTACGTAGGTACAAGGTCAATACCGACGGCTATCGTAGAGCATGATGGTTGTGTGGACCGGGAAGGAGCCCATCGGACGCGGGGCCCAGATCAGAAACATTGCCACGGCTGTCAACGTCTTGTAGATTTTATGCGCCCCGTTGGACTCGGATGAGGTCAATGACCGGACATTAATGAGCCATGGCAAGTCGGTTGACATGGACACCAGGCTCCATGCTTCCCTGTGCCCGCCACGAGTAGTCGATCGACGAGCGTTGAAATTGGATCAAGGCCTCTGCGGCAATTGCCGATCTATCACCAACGCTGAAACCACGAGCTTGTATCTGACTCTCACCGGCCGGACAGAGTCCCGAAGTCGCTTCAGCCTGGCAAGTGTATCAGACTCTGATTCTCTAGGACCACGTGCTCATGCATCAGCTTCGTCGGTGACCAGATTTGGTTCTGATTTACATACTTTGACTTGTCATGCACCCGTTCGGAGGAACGCCAGTATGTCCTCGTTGTTCGAAGGCTGTGTATGCAGCCGAGCAGGTGTGTAGTATTAATCATGCTCGCGCTCCACTCCACTCATGAGTGCGTGATCTAGGTTATGGGGCCAGGTCGAAAAGTAAGTAATTTAGGTGACCTCGCAAGGTTCATTGGTTCGGGTAACCTCATCCTCATGCCAATATCAGCTCTACCACAAGGCGAGCAATTACGCCACATATTATATGTTCACTGATCAAGGTCTCGCAACTTTTCAATAGCCATGCCTTGCGTGTACTTCGTGCAACAAACGCTTAGATTCCCTGACACTATTGGAGCACGACCAACAGGTATGGTACCATTGTCGTGACCAGTTCATTCATCTTGATGCTCATCCACTTTAGCCGTATTGGTATGCACCATCCGTTCAATCCTTGCTTCGCTCGCCTTAAACCCCTTCCCAAGCAAAACTTGCCACATACGCAATTTTGGCACCCGGGATCTTCGACAGGCAAACCTCCCCGATAGGGACAACATCACTCTGTCCCCCCTAATTCCTCCTTCTCCTTCTCGGAGCCCTTTTCCTGCGGGATCTGGATCATCCAGTACTCCTTCCCGAACTTCGGGTAATGTCACTAGTCAGACATCCCCTGTTCGTTCTGTGTTCCCTTTACCGACCACACGTGGTCGAGCTAACGGCTCATTGGACCTCACACCACGTCTTCGTGTCAACGATGGATCTCGCTCGCCCGTCCGCACTCAGTTTACAGGACCAGGCCCGCTTCTTCGTGCCAATTCGGTCCTTCCTGCGCGGTACTCCCGTGCCATTAGCAACCCGCCGAGTGATTTGAGCGCCCCTGCGGTGGAACCCAATATAGATGGAAATGATACCGCAGAAGAGGATGAAGTCCAAGACATTGTTGAGGAGCGTGTATCCTTTGAGGGCGACATTACCAACATCGAACGTGTCGGTGAAATGCAGCTTCCGCGGACAGTCTCACTCAGTCCTTCTAAGTCTACCTCAGGCACTCCCGGGGCCACACAGCGCCTGGAATCCACTTCATTAGACCGTCCAGCATCACCACTCAAGCCCAGCTCAACTGGGGCTGTTTCAGGAGGTGTCAGCTCGTTGAAACAGACCGCTACTGGCACACGTTATGGGGCTGCGCTTGGTGGCAGCACGGCTAGTCCTGCAAAGACATGGGGACTCGGTACGACGCCTGTATGTCCACGGTGCGGCAAGAACGTGTATTTCGCGGAGCAGGTCAGCGATGTCACTAGTAGCCTAGATGCATCCTAACTTGGTCAATAGATGAAAGCAGTCGGAAAGACATGGCACAAGGGATGCTTGCGTTGCACGTCTTGTAATACCCTGCTAGATTCGAAGCGGTTGAACGACAAGGACGGAGATCCACTTTGTGGAAGGTGCTACAATAAAGTATGTCATGCTTCACATTTACTTCCTCGTCTGACGTTTGCATGTAGCTTCACGGTCCTCAGGGGAACGGGTATGCTCTGCTTGGAAAACCGGGCAGTTAAACTTCGCGACTCACTCGAGATATACCCCACGTCCTATGACTCTAACACTGATGCTGGATAATGGATCTTGACAGAACCTTTCGATATCATTATGCCGCCCTTGCGCTTGTACCGCTTACATGGCCTTTCCTGTCTCCAATAATGAGCTGAGATGTATGCGCTTTAGCATGGACTTTCCCTGATGTATTTTCCGCACTAAATATACGCGTAGGCGATCCTCAGTAAACTTTGGCAAGGACAGAGTGCTCTTGCTCCCCAGTTTCAGTATGGTCTTTACCTATGTTGCAGCTCATTACGTCAGAAACAATGCCTCCTCCAAAACCGACCAATTCTCTCAACCTTTTCACCCAGATTCATCAAGTACTCATCTTGGGTGACTTCCTATGCAGCAGCTCGAGCCTCTCGGTAGATATTAGGTCCAAGATAACGTCGATCCACCGTCTATGATTGAGGGCAGCGCTCTGGAAATTCCTCTATGAATCTCCTATCAGGGACCCCGGTGAATGACCACAATGAGCGGGGCGATGCCGTTCTCGTGGATGCAGCGAAAACTCCCTGACATTCCCCACTATTCACTGTTTGGTTGTTCCGCCGGTATGGAAGAACAAGGAGACAAATGCCCCCGTCAAATCGGTCCGAGATGCGGGGCCCGAATATCGCCAGATGGTTGGCTCAGTTGGGACCAGAGGGAAGCTCCGCGGATCAACTTGCTGAAATTGATGTTCTCGTTGGGAGCTTACGGGAGCAGCGGGGCGCTGGGGGGAGGACTCTGCATGCAGTTCAATGTTAATGGACGTGCC